>NW_019289896.1:85751-99963 GCF_000500325.1 Leptinotarsa decemlineata
AACTCGACACTTTCAGATTATTCATTTTACAGACTTTGGCTAAAAGACAGCAGACGCCTGCAAAAGATTAGTTACCGTTTTTGCAGGCTTTGTTCAACCCATAGAAATCTACAGGGTGGTCGAGTGTACCAATTTAATCGAAATTAAACGACCTCATGCATTTATTTTTATGATATTTTTTATATATATTTATTTATGTCGCTGAATGAACAGTTAAATTTTGGTGTGATAATGAGTAGCATTTTTTTTGGTGGACGTAGAGGCAGATTGAAATCAGATGCCAGGCGTGAAGAAAAAGGTGTGTTATATGAAACTTGATAACTGGAAAAATAATTATCATTGAAAAGAAACATTGACCAATGAATGCCGTTGAGGAGGCAGGCTGTCATTTTCCGTTTGACGTAAGTATCACTGAAATGTAATAGTGTGTGGTGAGAGATAGACCACATTCCATACAACGTGAACGTGAAGAATACAGTATTGCATCGTTCGTGGGTGAACAAAAACTGAGAACATTTGCAAATGAGATGATCGGCGTTACACATTGAGCAACTAGTTTTGGTTTGAGTATGAAAAGAAGCACGTCGACAGGCTGATTCAGGAATGGGAATTGGAGATATATTACGAGGTTTACTGTTTGATTTTGTTTGGCTTAGATGAGTATGATCAGCAGCCGTTTCGATGCTGCCACATAGTTTCTCGTCACAAACTCTACCAACAATACAAATGTGGAAATTTCCTCTGAATTGATTTCTGATTCGAATCTAGAAACCGTTTTGGAATCGTGACATCTCAGTAGCATGTTGAAAAGCAAGAAGAACCACCACAAAATGAGAATATCTTGCCTTGAAAATAGCATGGAAATCTGAGGGAGATTTTGATGATTTAGCTAGTACTGATAATTCACTCATAACTTTTGCATAGCTTTATGATATTTGATTTCATTTTGTTGCGTCATGTTTATAGTTTTTTCATTAGGAACTGAAATTATTGCTCGTTTCTTGTATTTTCAAATTGTTTAAAACAAAGAGAACCTTCACGAAATAAATAATAAAGAAAATGGGCAAAAAAACTGGACTGTTAAACTGATTAATGAACTATTTGAACGCTCGGAACAATGCAATTAATTTGTCAAATGAACAAAAAAACCAAAATTTGGTTTGAGTTTTTTGTCCCTTTTTTATTTGTATTCACAGAATATTCAATAGTTATGAATGAATACGAATCTAATCAAATTAGTTATAGAGCAAGTCAATAAATCATTATCCATTTTCATTATAACATTAACAAAAAAATCTATTTACAAAACGAAATCATTCTCCCATACACTGGAGCAGGGTTAGCGTGATCTCCAAACTAAAATATGAGTAAGAGAGGGTTGATGAAATTACGAAAAAAAAAACCTGAAAGCAGCAATATCAAATTAGCAAAGAAACGTTCAAACTCAAATTACGATTATCCTGTTAGAAGGAACAAAATTATATTGAATATCAAAGTACGTGGTATCTATTTCCTGTGATATGAATTTGAATGTTGTTCTTTTTTGCATGATTTTGGTACCTTGAGAAATTCACCGACTTGTTTCGAATAATGTAGATTTTCTGGTTTCACATCCCGGTGGACAATAATGCTACTCTCAAGATATTTCACAGTAACAACCTCATGCATCACTTGTCGCTTGTCGATCATTCTAGCGACTTCTTACTTCTCTTATGCGAGACCTCCATGAAATTTCAAAACGGTTTCTAGATTTGATACAGAAATCAGTTCTGATGAAATTACTATACATTTGTATCGTTGGTAGAGTTTGTGACGAAACAGTGTGGCAGCCTTGAAAGGGTTGCTGATCATACTCGTTTAAGCCAAACAAAATCAAACTCAATATATCTGGTAATATATCTCCAATTCCCATTCCCAAATCCGCCTCTCGATATGCAACCATTGTCATGTATCACTTGGGCAAGCGTTCTAGCGACGCCTTTCTTCTATTCGGTTTAACATCGATTCAAAGAAAACCTTTTCAGAAAATACCAGGGTGACAAAAATTTAAAAAATAATAGTTAACTTGAAAGGAAAGGTAAAGACGGAACAACCATTTCGACACAAATCTGAGTAATTGATTTTCTAACCATCACTAACGAAAATTTCAAAATTGAGAAGGTTTGAAATAGTCGATTATGACAAACAAATGAACTTGACGTTGATTCGATTATTTTAAATTAAAAATTATTTGATATTTGTGTTTTGGTGAAGACTTTGATTTATCTAACGATTTAGTAAAATTGTAAAACAATTGTAATGAATTTCGGAAATTATTTCACATTCATGAATATTTTTTCAGTATAATTGGTGATATTCGTATACCTCTCCACAGAACCCTCAAATTGAGTGATTCGCTGTCATTTATTGGGAACCTAGGCAACTATGACGAATTACTTCAAAGTTGAACCCTGAACATTATTCAAATATCTATATTATATTGTATCGCACTAATCGATTCGAAATTATTTTTGACATCAAACATTTTGTGTAGCCTATGACATCCTATATCAACCAAATTGATATTCTCTTGGCATTCATTATGGCTGATGAGTGTTAGGTGCGAAGTTAGCAAGAAAATTACTCGGTATAATTGTGAATACTCCGACCACACTCCGCGGCCAACTTGGGGTCGGTTTTCGGCCATGCTGTGCCAGAAGTTAGATGCAACTTTACACAAACACATAGAGTAAAGATAATCTCCCTTCGGACGCAAATGAGTTGTGAGATAAGTTGGCTGAAACAATACATTACTGAAACAATACACTAAACAGTGTTGTGTGCAAACCTATTGCGAATAATTTTTCTCTGAAAAGAAAATATCTCAAATGACTTAATTCGAACTAGCTGCCAATCTAGGCTAGAGATGGATTATCGATAAAACAGTCTATGAAATAAACTATTACAGTATACGCAGATATTAAGGTCTCTCAAACACGCGCGACTTTTTGAGCACGATGGCGCGGCGCAGCAAATTGCATGTATGCGACGTATGTTCGCAACCATTATGGCGAATAGTGGTATGACAGTAGAGAAAATTCATCATTCAATCAGATGGAATTCGACAGCTGGGGCGACAAGTTATGTTGAAGAGATTATTAGCAATGAAAATAAAGTTTTAAACATTATGGGCGTGTCAATAATGAAAGTGCAACCACTTTATTAACATTATTAATTTGAACAGAATTTTCTGATATTTATTAACCGAATTATTAATATTTCAAACAATACTAACTGTACTGTTTACATTCATAATAGAATATTGGAATGTCAATCGTAAAACCTATTATTTATTCACTTCAAATATCAACTTGAAGATCATTTGAGATATTACTCATTCTAACTTCATACATCTGGAGTCAATTTATAGTCAAGTTGAAATTAAAAATATACGTTCTTTATCGGTATTTCGGTATTAGTGAATCCGAAATCGACATTCGAAGAAGCGACATTTATGTAAAACATTTCAGTTCCAATAACTCGACATCAGCTTATCGCACCTGTCAGTTAGATATCCTCAGTAGCGGAACGTGAAGAATGTTTGCTTACAGCTTTCGTATTACCTATTGCATTCAAAGGAAAGGGGAGTTTATTTTTCATCAATTATAAATTTTTTGGATAGATTTTGATATACGTATATTGAATTTTCAACATTCCTTTGAAGGTAATTTTTCCATAATTGAAGAAGATAGTCTAATGTATACCTGGTGGATACATTCGGATAATCTACTCAAAAGTAATCAAACTTTCTAATTTCATAGTCCATCATGTTGGTAATCCATTTCCAGACATAGGTTTCAAAGAAATATTGAATTCTCCACAAAAATGTTTTTTAAGGAAAATATTATTCGTGACATTCAATCAACAGTTTTTACACACATTCAATTTGTTAGGTGATACAAGTATTCCACTCTACTACCATAAATCAGAATCACTAGATGATCACAACAGCTCGTAAACAAAAACATATCTCACTTCAGCTCAATTGAATTTTTTATGAAAGCCTCGTATATTCCTAGCATCCACTTTTATTTGTGTACTAATATATCGTTAACTTTATTCACGAAGTCTCCCGCTATTCTTCAACTTCCGAAATATATTCTTTTATTTATTCCCTCGTTCCGTTATTCTCACTGCAGAAATGATGTTTATCACTTAGAAAGCTCGACTTTTTATGTTAGTGCTTTCATTGCAAGAACTTGGTACGCTATAAAATCATTTCTGTGTTTGTATACCTTTTGCTTCCATGCATATCGATATTTTTGAAATGAGGATTCTTCTTGCAAAATTATCACATTAAAACTTCTTGAAAGAACTTGTTGAATTGCTTTGTACTAGGTTCAACCCAGTTTCGTTTCATCGCTCAATAGCAGTGTGATGATTGGATCAATTTTATTAATGCCTTCAACATTAAGATATTCGACTTACTTATCTTTTTTCGGTATCGAACACCTTAGTTTATACTCTTTGCTCCTCTCCGCTGCTAAGAAGGCAAACTTAGGGTTTAATTTATGGAAGATTCCAGTTGAGTTGCTTAAGACTTTACCATTTATCGAAAGGTAACGTTCAAATCAATATATTTTTTTTAAATGTCAGGTTTTATGCCACCATCTCAAATCCATCTCTATCCTTATTTGAAATTCTGTTTGTATTAGCATGATATATTTCATTTCTGAATTGTGAATCTTGTGAAGATGCTTAGTGGTTTCAATAGTACATGGGTATTATACAAAATTCGCTGGAGAAAAATTGGAAACTTAACTGTCGATCCTTCCAAAACGAATAATAAATCTAAAGAATTATCTCGAAACGTGCTAAGATGATAACACCCTAGTATTCTCAGAAATGAAAGATGGAATCATTTCCAGAAGATAATATAACCATTTTCTGCAGTATCTGAAAATGAATGGTGTAAGTATGTCTGAAACAGGTCAAGAGTGACCGTGTTGAACATAATAGCTATTGTTATGATGAAGTGTTACTTACAAACTTTGCAAATTTCTTCAGAAAACATAACGATAAATTATTTTTATTGCCTTATCTTTTGATTTCATATACGGAGTATGTCTCGAAAGTGTTTTAAATCTAAAAAACCATGAACGCTTTATCAAAAGTTGGTTACGTAAGAGCCTTTACGGTATAATTTACTGCTGAACATAAAATAATTTAATATTTTTGCATTAAAAATTTGAAATATATATCCATGAATCGTTTAAATTGAAATAAATGCTAAGCCTAGCGTATTAAACAAACGCGAGTGGCATACACCTTTTCTTTCTTTGAATTACTGGTTTAAAAAGGAAAACACGATATTGTGAATGGATAATAAATTCATGCTTCTTTATGTCGAACATTCAATGATTTTCAATATGAAAAAGATCAATTAATGCAGGTAATGAATATAAATAGAGTTATTTTAATATTTTTTTGCAAACTGGCTTCACTCAATGAACTCACCTACAGTAGTTTAACTCTCGGTCAAGTAAGTGTATTGGAAATATATCACAGCTATCTTTATTTCGTGATATGTTTTTGAGTGGAGCAAACGGGCTTGGCTTGGTTAATTGATAAACACAGTTTCTGAACGTGGTTAGTTTATCAAACTATAACATATTCAAGTAACGCCTTATTGTGATATTTTCACTAAACAGTATTCAAAACAGCAAGTTTACTATACAATAGTTTCTTAGGTGTGTCTATATTTCAGTATGAACATGCCATTATTTTTTTCCAAAATGTGCCAATTCCGTCACATTCAAACTATAGGTAGAGGTAGAAAAGGGATATTGCACATTGTCCGGCTAGTCCGCTCGCCTCCTCATGTCTTTCAAATTCTGTATGTAAGTTCGTTTTATGTTGTAGATAAGACGCCCCTCCACCCGACACTAGATTTCAAATTCGCTCACAACGACATTTCAACTAATCCAATGTCATCCTTTTATAAGCCTTATGGTGACTTCTGCATTTTTTTTGCCTCATCCCCACCCATATTCTGATGAATTCAATCCAAACGGGACAGGTAAAGACACGCCCGAAGAAGTTATTGTATGACGAAACACGTATTGCGTTTTTGTAAGACTGTTTAATCTTACAAAAGTGTTTTGAATACGTTAGTTATGGATTTTCATCAAGTATCGGCAAATTCCATCATATGTCCACCTAAGGATTGATAGTTTCCCAAACTGAAGGAAAAAGTGATTTTCACATATTTGTAAAGAAATAATTTTGGAGTTATCACTCTCTTACGTTCTTAGGAGAATGCCAAAAATCGTTCTCCCAATAGTCTTTTGTATCAAATCACGACTTTTTGTCACGGAATGGGTCGAATCCACCCATGTCATCATCATGAAAGTATTTTTCTTTCGTGTAATTCAATGTTTATATGAAAATAGCTGTTTCGAGAGGGCTTTTTCTCTGGTTTGTATTATCTACACATCTTTGTATAGAGTATTTTTTTTAATTGGTTCCTTCCTTTCTTTGAAAGATTTCCACATTTTGTATCAAGATGGAGAAGTAGAAGACCAACAACTTTCGGTATTACTCTACCTTTTCCTGTGGCAATATGTGAAATTCTCATAAATGCATTATTTTGTTGGTGCATTGAATATATGTCAAAATATTGAATAAATTGTAAGGTTTTGCTTGAACATGAGATATATGAACAACGTAACAATATAAATACAACATAAATATTAACCACTTTGCTGTATACCAGTAGATTTGAAATTTCTTGGCTTGAAGCCATGCCGAACTACGAACGAAACGTAATTAATTTGTGGGGCAATGAAATAAATGGATATCAATCATGGTATTATGATTATACGTGTTTCACTACACGTAGTTTTATAAGTTGGACTAGTATGTACCAATATTAATTCGAACGTTTTTTTATTAACATGTCAGAGTAAAATAAAAAGAAACTTCTGTCCTCTTCACAAATCGTTGTGGTTTTTTATGATTTCGTTATCGAAAGTTACATATTCATCAGTTTTTGATATCTATAATAATCGCACCAAAAAACCATTACTCTTATAAATGCACAATGATTTAGCTCGTTATAAACTCTACGAATACTTTTCAGTCTAGCTTTGCCATCGATAGCTTGCAACTTTTTATTTACAAGGTGTTCTCATCATATAAGTGGTTGTTTAGGAACTATTGTTCAATTATGAATGATCAGAAACGCATGGCCCCATTCATTTTCCTCCAAAGTCTTCAGACCTCACCTGTCTTGACTGTTTTGTGAATTAAATCAACAATAAAATCTATGAGTAACCCACTGTTGGTGTGTAGGTATGCCTTTTCAAAACTAGAACAATAGATTTGTTTGGATCTATTACAATCACATATCAAAAAGTTTTTGAAAATTATTCAGAATTCCATTTTTTTTTCAAATTACCTACTGTGGTACATTCAATAATTTTAGATATACATGTTGATATACAGACCGTTTTTTTACTATGAAACAGTATTGAGAGTTCCTCTGCCTTTTTCATATTATTTGAAACTAGCGATCCGCCCCGCCTCCGCACGCATGCAAAGCTGATACTTAATATACATGTAGACACGTAAGATCGCTGCTAATCATTAAGTTCTATAGGGCGATGTGCGGCCTACGACGCGCTATTTATAGGCACGCGCCGCCGGCCTATACCGCTGCAACCGCTATGTCCCTGCATATTGATCTACATTAAATGCACAATGTATTCGAAGTTCTTATTGGATTAATGTTGTATGTGAAATCGCTTCGTAAAAAAGTAAAAGATAGAAATCATTATTGTGGATCTAAGAGATAGACATACCATCACGGACTTATTTGTATACCTTTTGAAGATGTGCGATACTGTAGTACATTATTTTTATCTATCTGGTAGAGTTCAGGCAGCGAGCGTTTGCAATGTTAGCCTAAGAAAGTGTTCATTTAGGACATCACATTAGAAACCTCTAAAATTATCAGTGTTTCTCTACTATAGTATGCATGTTGTATACATATAAACCTTTCACTTGAATCACTAAATTTGTTAATAAAACCCGCATCAAAATCCGTTACGTAGTTTTAAAGATCTGAACCTAACGAGGAACATACAGCGGGAACCGACTTTGTTTTACACTAAGTAGTGATGAAAGCGGTAGATCAAAAAAACCAAATTCGCTAATTCTAGTTTTTGGCAAATATTTCAAAAACATTCACTTATATTCTCGATCTGAAAAGAACCAACCAAATCAAAGATAATTCTCATTTCCCAAATTTCCAATTAACCAAAATTGTAGGTCTTACCGTTTCCGAGATAGTAATAGTGGTATCAGACAAAAAATGGCCTGTATATTACATAATTTAAAAAATTCAGAATTTTTTTTATTGAAATTATCAGGCATTGATAGATATTTTAAAACATTTCAACTGTAAACCTCATGTATACAGTACATTATTTAAGAACACATATTCGCTTCTCTTCATCTTTCCTCGTAATGGTTATGGAGTGGTGTAGTAGGTAATATGATTATTTTTCTAGAATCTGACATGATTGGATTTTCTTGACGTTCTACTTCACGCTTTTTTTAATAAAACTCGTTACAAAATATTCTGAATATACTTCGTCTTCATTCATTCTCAACTTGACAAGTTGAAATGGGTTGTATTTGTGAAATGAAGAGATATTTGATGGTGGAACACTGAATGTTTTAGGGTTGTATGGGAAATCTCTGTTATTATTCTTAACATATTCACGAATATAAAGGATGTGAATTGAAAGGGTTATATTTTTAGGAGTGATTAATTTTTGGGAAAGAAAGTTTTTGGCTTTCTACTACTCCATCTCATACAAAAAAAATGGATAAAATTTATTATCATCTTCAGGGAAAAGTGTTAGTGAGCTTGGTTGTGTCGAAAAGAATGTTACATTTAAACAATTGAAACAAGTCTATACAATGAACAAGTCATTAAGTTGAAAGAGGTAGACACCTCACTGGATACAAAGAAATATATTGAATTAAAATGTACTAAAAATCGTTTTTTGTTTTGGAATTATTGAATTACCGGTGAAAGCCATGTGGTTTAAGAACAAAGAGAAAGGCACAGAAAAGGGTATTTGTGATAAGATATGATAAAAAATGATAAGATATCATTACCTGGATTCGACATAAGTGAAGAGCTATTACAAAAGAAGGTATAGAGATCATTGGCATTAGTGAGCTCTTCAGGGATGGTTCTATTGGATTTTTTATGTACGCCCAAGGAAGCTAAATCCTTCCAAAATTTATTTCTCTTACCTTTGAGACGGAACTCCAGGTAGGCCTTCTTTTCCAACTTAATTGTGCGGTTAATGAGGTTTCTCATTTGCTTGTAATAATTTCAGTGGAAGGGGAGCTTGCTTCTTTCGAATCTGTTGAAAGCTCTATCACGCAGTTTCATCATGAACTTCAAGTTTGCTGTCAACCATGAGGCCTTTCTTTCGAAATTCGAACGGTTCTAAGAGGAGCATGGGAATCTAACGTTTTTAGGATAATCGAATTGAGTGTAGAAGTTTTTTTATCTATATTTCTCATTTGATGAATTGAGTCTAAATTGGCATTCGTAAGATCCACCAAAAAAGCATCATTATCGAAAATTTTGAAATCCCTGTATGTATGCATGGAGGTAAGAATTTTGGAATGTCCAGTTCCAATTTTGCCTTCCACTAGATTGTGATCGGAAAAAGTGGAACAATCAACTACAGCACGGTCGGTGATATCTAAAACTTCGGAACAATGAAAGAACTTCGTGTCGCACTGTAACGAGTAGGTTCATCAACAACATGAGACAATCCATAGGATTATAAAATCCCATACAGGTTCTTACATACCTGAGATGATGGATTCAGAAGATCAATCTTGAGGTCCCATCTGAACAGAATGTATTCATGGGTAGGAACTAGTGCTGATAGCACCTCTTCCAGATCAGCAAAAAAATCGTGCGCAGTGAAACTTGGGGCCCTGTAGAGAAAGCCAATAACATATTTCTCTTTGTTGAATATAAACGATATCCATACCTGCTTCAGAGTTGAGAGCAATGTTAAGGTTTAATACGTTAGCGTATTCACAAAAATGGCAACACCCCCATGTGATGAGATAGACTCTTCGGTTGTAATTATCGATATTGAAGGAGCATTTGGCAATGCACTACCTAAACCTATAGGATCGTTGCCATGCTGGTAAACAGAACTGCAAATACGACTCTTCAAGGAGAGACCATTAGGTTCAGGGTCACCAGAGGCTTCCCTCAAGGTGGGGTACTATCTCTTCCTCTGTGATCGCTCCTAATGGATAGTCTGCTTGATGCCCTCTATAGAAGAAAAATAGATCTGCAAGCTTATGCAGAAGATGACCTTGTCATCTTGGTAAGGTCCACGTCGGGAAAAGATAACTTGTTATATCCTGCAAAGCACGATGGACGTTATTTACAGTAGATACCTGAGGAAACAGATGTCTGTCAACCCCAGCAAAACTGTGATAAACCCCTTCACCAGGAGGAGAACTTTGGACGATCTAACGCCACTTTCCCTCAATGGTGAGGTCATTCCTTTTGAAACGGAGGTGAAGTTTCTTGCCATTGTCCTTGATAAAAAACTCAGCTGGAACGCTCACTTGAAAAAAGTTTTACACAAAGCCAGACTGTCCCTATAGACACGTCGAAGGATTTGTGGTAAAACTTGGGGTTAAGGTCCCAAACAAATCCATTGGATTAATGTGATGATTGTCAAACCAATGAACACTTATGGTGCAATTGCCTGGTAGCCGAAGGCTTTACAGAAAACTGCCCAGGCAAAGCTTTCTGGCTTACAGAGACAGGCTTTTCTGTATATCAGTGGTGCCATCAGTATCACACCGTCGGCGGCCATTAAGATCTTTCTAGATCTACCTCCTCTGCACATTTTTCTGGAGGGAGAGGCTAGATGGACAGCATATAGACTTGTGCACACTGCCAATTGCACAAATCAATTGAATGCAGAGTGCAACAGACTGTTGGTTAACACTGGAAGTCATAGCATTCTGAAAATAACCTCTGACTTCATGCCTTCAACTATTCCCGAGTAGAGGAGACTGGATCCACCGGGAGAAGGAAATATTATGAGCAGATAGTATGTTGGTTCACAGATGGTTCAAAAACACCTTTCGGTTCTAGTTCATTTTGTAGATATTCTTGATAAAGGAAAAAAATGTATTTCCGAAAGCTTGAATAACAAAGAATAGTGTTTCCATAGCCCGCAGATATTGACTGAAATATCCAACTCAAAAATAATTTATAGTTATACAGGCTGATTCACGGTGGATGGCACATTAGACGTTTCTGGTGAACTACGGGTCGAGGCAAGTTTCTTGGTGCTTTCAAAGTTGATCCAAATGCATTGAAATTGTTCTGAATTCGTATAAATTTCTTGAGGTTCATTGGCGGTAGATTCGGATACATTTCATTGAACTTTCTACATGTTCTACTGATAATTTTGTCACACTATCCAAAAATAATAAACAAATTCATAAGAACTTCGTTTGAATAGTTTTGTTCCATCGTTTTGAAGATATTTGCAACTTCTGAAGTGACGAAAATGTCGATATTATTAGGAGAATGTCACAACGCTACTGTCAAATAGTAATCATGGCCTGCTTACCAAATACCGAATGGAAATACCATTCTGAAGGGACATTTTCACAAATAAATGTTCATAAGTCCGAAACTTGACTAGTTAGGTATAGGTATGATATACATAGAAAGAAAGCAAATTTCAGCAGCTTTCCGAATTTTCAATAATATACAGGGTGTTCATTTAAAATAATCAAATTTCAGCAACTTTTTCAAGCCAACGAAAAAACTGTATTTTTTTACCACCCTGTATTGAAGTAACGGAGATTAGGCTGACGTGTGGGAAGTGTCCAAGTATCACCTAACTCCAAACCAAATTTCGATATCATAGTACTTCTTAACTGAAAGATATCGGCATTTTTAGAAGTCATGATTTTCGAAGAAAAAAATTGAAATTAATTTTTATTTCGAAAACGGTAACAGATAGGTATAGGGTAATATCAAGAAAAGTTGTCGGGCAATTGTTGGAGATTCCAAAAATAATATTATATACAGAGTGTTCCATTTGAAAAATCAAAGTTGCTACTGCTTTCTAATAGAAGCGGCAACACCGCATTGTCGAAAATATTTTAGTTGGCTAGAGAATGTCCGAATATGCCCTCCATTAAATTTTCAAAGTGATCCGTTGTCTGGTTCACCAGAAACGTCTAATGTGCCATCCACCGTGAATCAGCCTGTATAATAACCAGTCAACTAAATTTGACCTTTCAATACCTATAATTATGGGGTTTTATGACGACATCAGAAGACAGTATGGACCTTCCGCTGTTCTACAACTTGAAGAATGGGCAAACACCACCACCAAATTGGCATCCTTACGTAACCGAAGAACCTTCTTAATTAAATGCAAGAAATCCAATTGTTTTCCGAACCATATTACCAACAGTTTAGTAAATGTGAATAATTTGTTACATCACCGTAGAGGAAATGTTGACGATAGAATTGAAAGTTTTGAATTCCAAGTTTGGAAAAAATATCTTAAATTTAGAAATCAAAATCACTTTTTCTGACATAAACTATTTTGAGAGAAAGCTTCTTGATATTCAGACCAAATCCAAATCAATTTTGAATTTTTACACTTTTCTTGAATATAAACGTAGACAGAATATATGTTACAACAATTCATTTCATAAAATAAAATCCACTAATATCAATAAATTTCTCCATCTTGAAAAAACTTCATTTGAGAATATAAAATTTAAAGAAAATTGGTTCAAAAATCTCACAAACATTGATTTTCCATTCGAAGTTAAAAAATTTTCAGCTCTTGGTCCTAAGTTTGCACTTTTTTCTTCCAAAAATGATTTCCAAGTTTCATCTTTATTAGCGGACTAATATTACACAGTCTTTTGACCATACGAGACAAGACGTACTCAGATCTAAGTACACTAATGTAATAACAAATTATTTACATAAAGACCAAATTGATCACTTCCTCAATAAATATTATGATCGATGTAAAACTTTTCTCAAGCAACATTCCGAAATTTACATAGTCCAGAGTGATAAAGGCAATGTAACTGTTGCTATGAACAAGCATGATTACTTAAATAAATGTCAAGAACATCTTGATAATCCACAATATTACACCAAACTAAGAGGTAATCCTGTTTGTACATTACAACAAAAAGCTAATAAATTGATTTCACACTTGATTAATAAAAAACAATGAGATGACATTACTGGCAAACAAATTAAAATCTATAACGCTACTGCTCCCAGATTCTACGCTTTACCTAAAATTCATAAACCATCTATTCCAATGAGACCTATTATTTCCTCTATTCCTTCTCCTAACGGCCCAATTGCAAAATTTTTGACAGATATTTCAACTCTTGCCTACAAAACTGATAATCATTTTCATATTAAAGACTCTTTGCGTTTTAGTGAAATCGTCCACAATTTTCAGTTACCCGATCAATATAAAATTGTAATTTGTAAGTTTGATGTTGTTTCTCTTTTTACTAATCTTCCATTACAATCAATAATTCAAAGTATTGAAAATCATTGGAACGAAATTGAACGATATACCACTGTAGACAAAAAAAATTCCTTATTTTATTGAAATTTGTTTTTGACACAAATATATTTGAATTTAACAGTCAATACTATAAACAAAATTTTGGTACACCTATGGGTTCTACTTTATCTCCAATTCTTTGCAATTTTGTACTGGATAACCTTCTGACTGAAATTTTAAATGAAATAGAATATAATATCCCCCTCCTAAAACGATATGTTGATGATATATTCTTAGCACTCCCTTCAGATATGATAGAAAAACTCTTGACTTTTTCAACTCTTTCAATCCACATCTTCAATTCACTTGAGAAAAAGAAGTTAATGATTCTTTACCTTTTCTTGACATGAAAGTCATCAGGTTTGAAGGAAACATTCTTAAGACTACGTGGCACAGAAAAACTATATGTAGCAATAGGTTCATTAGTTATTTTTCACACCATCCTTCAAGGATGAAAACCAACTTAATTTTATCTCTTAAAGAAAGAGTCACCAGATTGTCCCATCCGGATTTTGTTAAAAATGATTTAAAATTTT
>NW_019289896.1:99989-191300 GCF_000500325.1 Leptinotarsa decemlineata
TTTGCTGATAATATTTATGTTTATCACACCGCATAATATCGTGCTTCTTGATACACGGACTAGCTTCGACCACAAGAACTGGTACCAATCTCAGGACTCTGATGAGACAGCCGCAATCCACTCAAGGTAAGTCGTCTTTGAGGGATTTAATTTAACATTTTGTTAAGTATCATAACGGTATACAGTCCCTACTGTTCCTATTACCGTTCCGTTACACTAGGTTTTGATTAGCTGTAATAAATACTTCCAGGTGAATAAAAATATTGTTCTTTCCAAAAAGTACACCTCACGATTTGTTCTCCACAAACTTTATTTGAAAAATATCTCACTCACGGCCGAATCAGTCAGAAAATATTGTTCTTTGCCGATATTTCGAACATCATAGCCTGTGTTTGAACCTCGGAGCTTAAAACTCTTGCTGTTGAAACTAATTGAAGAAATATACTTCTTACATAAGGTAGATAAAATAACGAACACACATCAGTCACAAAGACAATATACTGACAATATCTAACATCAGTTCATACTGTCAGCCATTTTAAAATAGAACTGTTGTCTGTTGACTTACACGTAATGTTCTGATACAAATATGAATTTGATTCATAAAAAAGTTTATTTGTATTGTGGAACCAATTTTTAATCGAAACATTATTTTCCGACGTGAAAAATGCTTTTATTTTAATTTTATTATTGCCTTTTATTTTACAAATTCAATTAGCCAAATGAATAAAATTCTGAATGAACAACAATGATAGTTGTTCCTCAAAAAGCTCAGCAGGTTAGTTAGTTGTATATCTAAACAACAATCTCACCAGAAAAATATATACAGAAATAAAATCATCAGTACACCAGTAAAAAATAGTAGAAACGATCATTTATTTTCCGCTGCTCTCAGTATTCAAGGGCTATATAATCAAAATATATTTCCAAATTCAACGTTCAATTTTTTCTTCCTACTGGGTCATGGAAATCTGTTTCCCATAGAAATTGACGTCATTTTCAACTATCCACAATGATTAACATGTATACCATTCTATAGTCAATTTCTATTGGAGAAAGATGGGAATGACTAAAGTATTAGGGTTCTGATCTAGAATTATTACATTATTACCAATTCTGTGTTTGCCGAGCAGAACCATGAAGGTTCGTCAGGAACATAGTTTGGGAATAAAACAAATCACTACAGGAAAATCCTCAAGGCGCTCTAAGAACGGTACCTGTTCGATAGTAGTGATTCACATTGGATTTGAATCGCTGGAGATTAAATCCATTTGGAAAAACGTTCTCAGGAAGTTTATTCCACATGAACGTAGTTCTCCAAATGAAAGAGTGAAGTTCGAGGTGTGCTGAGTTGAACCTCAAAACGATGAGCAGCGACAGTCCGTCGCGTATTTCTGATATGTACCGCTCTTGGTGTGATCAAACGTACCAAGCCACTCGAACACTTCCCGTGAAAGTATTTGTATAGAAGAGACACAAATCTCCAACCTTTCTTCGATGTTCCACATTATCAAGATTGTAAGTGATGCTCACGTCTTCAATCAGGCGGATGGCTCTTTTCTGGATGGAATACAACAGCTTCAGGGTATGCTTAAAGGTGGAGCTCCATACATGAGAACAATACTCCAAAGAAGGTCTGATCTGAGCTTTATAAAGCAT
The DNA here is from genome assembly GCF_000500325.1 of Leptinotarsa decemlineata. NCBI lineage: Eukaryota > Metazoa > Arthropoda > Insecta > Coleoptera > Chrysomelidae > Leptinotarsa > Leptinotarsa decemlineata. The sequence goes on from NW_019289896.1 coordinate 101,649, forward strand.
CGAAAGATGCTGAGGTGTGTACAATTTTCTGGTTCAGAACAGTGTTCCAAGCTTTTGAGAAGCAGCCTTTGCAATTCCACCGACATGATTGTGCCAAGACATATTGGTGTTCACTCCAACCCCCAATAATAGAAAGAAAAATAAGTCAATAAAGTTGAATTGTGTGACCCGACATTATTATATCCGTTCCGAAAATTTATCTTTTTGCAGTAAACCGATGCCTGGCTTTTTTTGGCATTCAATTGAACCTGGTTACTTCCACCCCAATTCAAAATTACTTCTGGATCTTCATCAAGATATGCAACCTCCTGCTGTCAACCACCTTCAAACAAACTCCTGCTGGTAGATGTGCATTTGCAGCCAATGTCCTGGAATCCAAATGGAATGACGAGATAAGTGTGCTGTCATCAGCAGAGCAATATATTAGATTCTTGGTTTTTTCCAATAAGTCGTTGATATACAATAAAAAGAGGGTTGCAGATAGTATGGATCCCCGGGGAACGCCAGCGTTGATGGTAAAAGTATTCGAGAGATATCCATCGAAGGCTACTTGTAGGGAACGTTCTTTCAGGAAACTGAAGAGCTACACACAAAAATGATCCGATAAGCCATAGCATCGAAGTTCGGCCAGCAAACCATCATGCCACACACGGTCAATGGCTTCAGAAATATCGAGCGCAACCGCTCTTGACACTCAATGTTTCTCGATTGCGTTATTCCAAATATGGGTGACATACGATAGGTCGCCTGTTGATCTTTGTTTTCGAAAGACATATTGATGATCGCCCAAGATATTAAAGCCTTCCAAATATTTGAGGATATGTAGGTTTACGGCTTTTTCCATTATTTTTGATATCACTGATAACAAAGCGACTGGTCTATAGTTATTTGAGAGCTTTTCCTTACCCTTTTTGGGAATAGGCTGAACGCGAGCAATCTTCCAACAAGAAGGAGAAACCACTTTCTTTTAAGACAAGTTGAAAAATTTGCAAAATACTGGTGCGAGTTCATTTGCGCACTTTTTAAGTACGATGTCAGGCACTTCATCAGGATCAGACGCCTTGTTGATATTGAGCTGTTTCCAGGATATTTGAAATGCTGGTTAAAAGTCGATGTAACTACCCTGGAAAAGCTTCTCTAAGTTAATTTAAATGTCTTGCATCGTGCGAACGATGATGGGAGTCTGATACTTGAAGGAAACGGTTTCATACGAAAGAAAACAATCAAATAATCCAGTGTAGGCAACTTATCTATATTATTATGAAAACTATCATTCATCCAAATGCATCTTCGAATATAATGAAAGGAATGTACACTATAAAGTAGAATATTACATTACGGAAAATAAGTGAGGGGCAACGTGTCCTCATATGGACAATACTCTATACTTACCTTCTACAATACAAATTATTAAGTTTTACAGGGTGTGCAAACCTCCAATCTGTCGCTTACTACCCAGCTATTCAGACGCCAATAAGCCGATGACACATCTTTTAATTCGTAGTGAAATAAATATTTGTTGGGAGTACCTTCAAATCAGTGATTCTGCATAATGAATAGACATAGTGTATTCCTCAAAATGTAATGATATTCCATGAAAATATTCTCTGATAGAACGATATCTATGATAGCGGAAGTGATAATGCTAATAACAATATATCAATGCACTGCTGATTTTATTTTTGATAACGAATTCGTCAATTAGATTAGATTTCCATTTCAACAAAAAAAAATCCAAAATATTTCTCAGTGGTATTGAGGGGCAAATTAAAAAAGATTTAGTTATAGAAGTAATATATTGACGAAAATATATTCAATACCACAATTCAATTTGTTTCTAATATTTCTATCAACTATTACTGACACTTTTCTATTGAAACTGTATTTATTATGATCCAGATTGTGAGACTCCGAAAGGCATTAATGAGTAAATGTTTTAGCAACTATAATATTCTCTTGAACGTTGAGTTCAGATCGTTGATTTTGCATCTATAAATATAAAGCAGGTTGCAAGTGACAGTGATATATAGGAGTTCTTTCATATAGACTTATTTTATATTCAATCCATTCTGGATTGAATATAAAATTTGAATGTAAATAAAATATGTGAATAGTTGTATTCGTGTTATAGTCGATTTTAACCAAATATGTGTTTATCATTAAAATTAAGCCCACATTTGCCATTCCAAGAATTATTTCTGGATAACATGCAGAATGATTGCCAAAAAAGAAAATGTAATATCTTTGTTATATGAATTGACTTGAGTTTTTGAATATCGCCCACACAAATTATTAGAAGTCGATAAATGTTTGGTAGATTCCTTCAAACTTATAAATGACAGGAAAAAAAACTTTTTGGCTTTCTACTTCTCCATCGCTATAAAAAAGTGGCAAATCCCCTAAGAAATGAAGAAAGCGTAGTTCAAAATAAACTATTTACAAACTTTTTCTCTCGAATTACACGAAAAAAGTATTTTCGAAACAACTACTTTCATATGAACATTGAATACGAAAACCGTTTTTTCCTATTCAGTTTGTATTCCAAATATTCGTTATATATGCATATATAATGGAAGAGTATCCATATTTTTTGGGAAAGACAGATTTTGACTTTCTACGTTTCCATCTTTATAAAAATGTGGAAACTTCCAAAGAAAGGTTGAAAGCGATTTAAAATTTACCGCTATCAATTGAGTATGGTGCATGTCAAAGTTTCAGAAAAAAGTGCGAGCTTTATCACCTCATCAGAACCTTTTTGGATAATAGTTCGAAATGAAGAACTCATTTCTTTTCTCAATATTATAATATCATGTCATCAAAAGGAACGAATCTACTCGTGTCACTATTTTTGTTCAAAATTAGTTTTTTCAAAGCTTTTTCAGAAAATGGAAGTCCAAAACATTCAACATTTAAATGTTCCACAGGGGGTATTTCCACCTATACTTTACAAGCTTTTATTCAGCTTCCAAGTTTTTGTTTGTTAGCTCGGGTCAAATCTTGCAAGTATATATTTTTAATTGCTTTCTTCCTTTCTCCGGGATGTTCCTCAACTGATTGAGAAGAAATTTTGAAAACACGGTTGGTTTGGATTATGATACATGGTTAGCAGGATAAATTATATGCTTATGGAATTAGTGGAGCTACATCAGAATGTGTCAAATCATTTGTTTCTAATCGAATACAATTTCACAGTGTAACATCAAAATTCAACTCGTGTATAATACAGAAAAATCTGAACAATCTCTTATTGATATAGGAGTTCCGCAGGGATAAGTTATGCTGATGATACATCGATAATTATTAGTGGAAAAACTGATGGGAAATTATTTGAGTTGTGTTATATAAATTTAAGTAATCTGTCTACATGGTATTTAAACAGTTCTAAAACGTATATGATGCGGTTTCATGATCGCTAGAAAATATGCAGTAAACGTGCAGTTGAAAATGAATTCAACCATACTGGAGATTGTCGATTTTTGGAGGTCCATTGATGAATCACTTAACTGGAAAAACCATTGTAATTTCATAGTCAAAAAACTAAATTCAATTTGCTATCTATTCAAGAACATAAAAATCGTATTGTCCCAGCCTCAGATGATTCAAGTCTTTCACACTCAAGTGGAATCACGTCCGAGACATGGTAACTGTGTCTGGAGTGAATCGGTTCAGACACCAGATGTTTTTATTGCAATGAAAAGGATCATTGGTTTCATACCCAATGTCACCACTAAAAACTCATGTAAAAAAATTTTAAAACAAACAAAATTTCAACTATGTCTACTCTGTTCATTTATGAAGTATGCGCACACAATTTCCATAATAGGCACACATTAATTTCAAACTCATCCGTACATAGTTTTACTACAAGGCAAAGTCAAAACCTTCATGTTCCTTCTTTCAAGTTTGACATTTGTGTAAGGTCTGAGTACCACTTAGGCTTGAAAATGGTCTTTTAATTGTCTTAAAATCAATTTCACAATATTAGTTAGGTAAATATTATTTCGACAAGCTATATAGTGAACTATTAGGTATTGGTCCACCATCGTTATTCATAATATTATTATGTTTATTTATTTATAAGCTCTCATAGGCATCTGGATGCCTGTTTTTGTTAACTTGTCTGAATGAACTAAAATTAATGGAATGGTTTTGTTGCAAAACATGATGGACGACTGCTGATTTTTCTGGTCTTCCATATTTTAGGTGTGCTAAGGGTTTCTTATATCTTATCTTAATAGATCTGTCTGTTCATAATATTTTGCATTGTAGTCCTTACATTTAATTTCATAAATTCCAGAGTTTTCTGAATTCTCGACTTGGTCCTCTGAATTTCCTAAAAGGCTCTGTAGTGTATGACTTGTTTAATACCTAGTTTTTTGAAAATATTTCCAAAGTTCTTCGAGTGTTGGTGCTATGGAACTCAAATATATTTATCTTGGTTTTCTTCGTTTCTAAAAGCCGAGATATCGTTCACTCTCAACCTTAACTTTTGTTCCTTATAATATCATCTACAGATTTTAAACAGATATCCCTCGAAAAACTGTTCCTGTATTGTCATTTTGCGCTACTCACTATCAGAGCTAATTTCAAAATACAATTTTGTCAGTCATCATGAAATTTACTCTTTAAGCAAGTGTTCTCGTACATCATTTTTCATAAGAATAAAATTGAAACCAATAAATAATTTAAAAATATTATATGGTATGAAAATTGTGTAAATTTTAATCCCCCAAGAGAGTAGATTTCACTTTACTGGCCTTTAGACAGACCAAATATACGCGGGCTTAATGCAGAGATAAATGCACACTTCAATTGAAAACTATAAAATTATAAATAACTCACTAATGAATTGATAGTGTGCTATAGTGTGATTTTGCTTTCTTTGCAGGGGGCTGCTCACTTTCTAAATTATAACTGTTAGACATATTTTATTTTAATCGTTTTTAATTTCTTTTAGCAAAACATGTTATGTAAACAGGTAGTAAACACAACAGTTCACACTATAGGTATCCGAGCTCAGTGTGGTGAGAGAGATAGTGTAAAGCCGAACCAGCGGGAAGATAATTGCACAGTGACTTGAGCATGGCAACCTGTCGCCACGGCATGAGTCGTCACGCCAACAATAGGTTTTACGTGCGGCTGTAGATGTTTCACATCAAAAATCATTAGTTCATTGAATAATACCCCGACAGCGACGGTTCCTGCTCCAAATTATGTTTCATATTTTCATGGTTCAAAGCGTTCCATATTCTAATTCTTTCACATCTCATCCAAATTATTGGAGATGTAAGCCTGTCGGGAGCTTTCTTTGAACAAATGATCTTTTATTGAAAATAAAGAAAATATTTTAGTAATTGTTATATGAATCCGAGGCATTCATCCTTGGTTACTGTATCTGTAGACGATTCTAATAGACAGTTATTCTTTGTGAACAAATGAAAGCATTCAAGTGTGACAGAGATTTTCGCAACGGTTCAGGATTCTATACAAAGTTTGTGAATTTTGTAGGAGTTTTTGAAGTCTTCCCGTAAAACTCAACTTTAAAAGGCAATCGGCTTCGCTTCGAGCCGAACTTTCTGTTCTCTTGTATGCTCTTCCAGGAAAGGTTAGTTACTTGTTTCAGTGGGGAAACTTTCCTCTTATGTAAACATTAAATTGCATTCAGAGGTGCCCCAAAGTTTGGAATTCTTTATGCAATATGCTGAGCATGTTAGAAACAAAGATCAATTATTTTTTTATTGTACACCTAATGGCTGTGAAAGTGAATTTTGAAGACTTTGTAATTGCCGACAGCAATTACAATGTATATAGATATGTTTACTTACTTTGAAATTAGCCTCCCACTTATCAGGTCATCAAATGTCTGATCCATCAGAGAAATTGTTCAAATAGAGTATTTTTATAAAGTTCATTTTAATCCAAATAATTTTGAAATTCCTCATTTCAGAATAACATTGCATACATTTCAGTTTTTTAGATATTTTTCAATCATATTGTTACGTTTTTCCCCGTGGGTTGACCTATAATGGACTACACTGAACAATAATCAAAATAAACTTTATTTCATTTCAATTGCAACAAACACTTCAACTGAAACTTCAATTATTATTCGAATGTGTATCGCCTTACTAAATCGCTTCACGTACGCGCTGTCACTTGACTGTCCCGCGAGTGGATGACATTTGACTGATGGGCGAGTGGAAGAAATTTATATTTGGCAATTGAAGGCGCTGGAATATTCTTCAGAATTCCATCGAAGTCGGTGGAATATTCGCCGGGAATTCCATCGACTCGGTGTGAACAGCCGCGAAATATCGGTCGAACTGAGTGTCCTCTCTGCCATGTCACAATTGGTTCATGACTAACAGTTGCGGCATGATTTACAACACTACCCCCTCCCTGAGGTTGTTCGCCCCGAATAACATTTCAAGACGGATCATCACGACCCATGTAAAGACTCAGTCTATCTATGTGGACAACTTTAGACTTGCTTCTGGGTGACACCTTGATTCTGTACACCAGATCGATTTTCTTTCTGATTACCAAGTTATGTCCTTGCCACGGTCTCTGTAACTTGGGACACAAACCTTTCCGACGTTGGGGTTAGTAGAGCCGCACTGCATAACCCTCCTTGAAGCTCATTGGCAGCGAATTTTTGTCAAATCATATCTTCATCCTGTTGCCGGTAAGCTGCACTTTGGATATGACAAATTGCCATTCACACACTCTGAAATAGGTACTTGTTGAGAATCATCCGATGCGCTTCCACACAATACATCTATGGGAAGCTTCAGTTCTCGACCAGTTAACAACATGGATGGTGTGTAACATTTCGCATCATGTTGAGATCTCCTGTATGCCAACAGAAAAGGGGAAACCATTTTATACCAGTATCTTTGGTATTCGGAGACAAACATCGAGAGAAAGTTATTTATGGCGCGATTATGCGACTCGACCATTCCATCGGACTGCGGATGAAGAGCAGTTGTTCTAGTCTTCTTTATTCCCAACAAAGTCATCATTTACTTACATATATCCATTTCGAAGTTGCGGCCCGGATCTGAGTGTAGTTCTTGTCGTATTCTGTGTTTGGCAATTACGTTTTGCAACAGCACTTCTACCACCGTTTTATCCTCTTAGATGGGTAAGGTTACTACTTCAGACCATTTAAAGAAATAGTCCATCACAATCATAAGGAACTTATTACCGGATATAGTCATAGGAAGTGGTCCCAGAATATCAAATGCGATTCCCTCGAAAGGGCACCCATTGAGGTACTGCTTCAACCTCCCTTTTTGCCTTGTCTTCGGACTCTTTCTCGAAGAGCACGGATAACAGCACTCACACCACTCTTCCAGGCATTGACGGCAATTGACCTACTAGTACCCCTCACATACTCTCCTCACATACTCTTGCTAGAGTTCCATTTACTCCAAAATGCCCTTCAGTGTGACCATCGTGGATCTATTCGGGATATCCAGGATACACGTATTTGGAAGGATTATCTGGAAATTGTGGGTTCTCCCATCCGGGAATTCCCAGTTTCGAGTAAGTAGGTTATCTCGAATGCACATGGGGCCCCATTGGAGCCAGTAACCCTTTTCCTGCTGGCCGTACTTGGAGATCTCTTGCCATTTTGGCCACACTCCTTTGTCGATCCATTCTCGTACAGTTTTCGAAATCGGATCCTCCTTTTGCGCTATCGTGATGTCTCGCCTCGTCATGAACATAATGTCACGCTCAAGAGGCTGTTAACGACCTTACCACACCATGGTTAGGTGATTTCTCAAATTGTTTGTCCATATTCCAGGACAAGGGGCCCTTACAGGATGGTACCCTCCGGGTCAAAGGGAACCCGAAGTGGCAGGAGGTAGGGGAGCTCATCTCCCTATCAGAGCTGTCCATCACGTTTAGTGGGAAGTTCTTTTTCTGGTAGCTGGGTATCCTTGTCCTTCTGGCGTTGACAAAATTGTCATCCGGATGTCAGGCATAGTTTTCTTGAGAGACTATTTGCGTTTCCGTGACTCTCTCCGATGTTTAATTTCGAAATCGTAAGTTTGCATCCGTATCCAGTATTAACAAGCCCTCATCCTTTGGGTATGCCAAGATTGTTGCGGTAGTCAAATGAGCATTTCGCAGCCTCGTGAAAACACAGATGTTTGTCAAAACTTTTTTTGGTGACTATACTGTCATCAAGATAGACCAAGCATATTTTTCAGGTGAGTCCTCTCAACATCAACTCCATCAAGCGTTCAAATGTTGCGTGTGCATTGCATAATCCGAACGTCATAAAGTTAAACTGGTATAATCCATTGCCGGTGGAAAAGGCAGTCTTTTCTCAATATTCGGGGCGAACTGCCACCTACCAATATCCGCTTTTCAGGTCTGATGTTAAGAACCATATGCATTCACCCAAAATGTTCAGGGTGTCATCTATTCTGGAGAAAGGGTAACTGTCCTTTCTGGTGACATTATTAAGCCTCCTGTTGTCTTCCCAGAATCTCGTTGATCCATCTTTCTTAGTCACCAACACAATAGGTGACGACCAGGAGCTATTTAATCCCTTGATTACTCCCTTCTCCAACATGTCTTTAACAATTGATGCAGCTTCGTCTTGCTTTGCGAAGTGAAGTCATCTTGGTGGTTGGCGTATGGGCTTGGCATCACCAGTATCGATCCGATGTTGAACTGAATCTGTTTGACCAATAATTTTGCCATTCACAAACATATAGTTCCCTTCCTCTACAAATCGGGTGGACTCTCATAGTTCTTCAGACAGATGGCTCAACGATTCCTCGATTCTAGCAATTTTCACGATTGCTTCGAAGATGCCTATGACTTGCCCTTCTTGAGAGTCACACTGTTATTATTAGGGTTGATTATTCTTTCTGGAATGATCTGGCCACAAAAATTCCTGTTTCAAATCCGTTGGATGGCTCTATTAATGCTGTACCCAAGCCGCCAGGTCAAGCAATTCCAGCTTGAACGATTTTCTCGGTGTTGAAAGAGATTCTGAAATCTTCCAGCTTAACCAACTTTGCGCTGTCATGAGGCTGAGAGGGCACGTTGAGTAGAATTTCCTCGTTTCCGACTTCCAACAGTTTGTTCCTTATGTCCACCACAAGTCCGTAGGGGGACATGATGTCAGTCCCATTTCGCAATTTCCAAGTCTAAGTCTCACTTCAGCTTCTCCATAGACCATCAATTTATCTCCAGAACAGGTACTACTGAAAACCTCTTCAAACTGCTTCTTTTAGAAAAGACGGCTCTCATTGCTGACCTCTTCGCTCCAGCATCGATGATGAAAAGGCACTGGCGATTATTCAGAAATCCATCAATAACTAAGCTGTTATTGTTGCGTCCTATCTTAGAAATCGAATACCTGGGGACTTGGGATGCAGCTGTCAATGTACTTTTCTTACCGCGGGCTGAATTTGGTTTATTCAACCCTAATGCTTCAGTTTGGGTGATATCGAATGCCAGTTTCTTCTTTCGTTGAATGTTGAACGAGATTGTCCCGCCTTAAATGTCCTCTGCTGCAATTATGATATTTAGGCCGTCCTCTTGCCTTTGGCGCAGTTCCTTTCATCAGATATTTCTTTAGAAGTTCCTCTAGACTCGACATGAGTCGATCTGTTCGCACATCTTCTTTTTCATTGATGTCCCTCACTAGAACTTTTCGTTGATGTCGCGAAGCATTTTTGGCAGCTTCAAATTTCAGGGCATAAATGATGGCTTCATTCAATTTTTCATGATGCGCCATCATAACTGCTGATGGTGACTACTGCAGCATTTGTCACGAACCCCATCGATGAAACTATGGACGCCAATCCAGTGGGTGAGAATATCAGACGCTTCTGGGTAAGGAAGTCTTACCAATCTTTCGACTTCGTCCCCAAACTCCTTTCGACTTCAGCCCCAATCTCCTGGAGACTCTTGGATGGACATTGAGTTCTCACTTTCAGTTGATCTTGGTAGACCTGTTGAAGATGCTCACTGCAATACCTAACCTCCAGAACTGATACGACTGTTTCAGAATCCTTCTGCCTATCCACTGGGATATTTCGCAAGACTTCGGAGGTCATTCCTCGTAATGCCAGTATATGAGCTGTTGCTTTCTCTTCATTTTTCCACCCATTGTTTTCCGCAGCAGCCTCAAATTGTTTGCGGTAAATTGAGCATGAAGATTCGCCATCGAAAGTCAGAGTTTTAAAGTCAGAGTTTTAAAATGCTAGAATGGAGAGGTGTTGTTTCCAACTTGCATTTTTTCACAGCGATTTCAAATCTTCTAATAAATGAAGGTATATCTGGTTATTTCTTCCTTATTTTTCCTGAATATTTACTAACAATTTGCGTTCGTCCTCTCTGTCTCTTTCTTGATTCGCCTGAATATTCAGTAATAATGCACGGTCTTCATTTCGATGTTTTTCATTCTCGTCCTGGCTCGCTTGCAAAGCTTCAAACATTTTTTCAAGCTTTTCCATTCCGTCGTAATCGACACTCCCTGTTTTCACCATAAAACAGAAAAATTTCAGTCAATTATTTCACTTCCGACACCAAATGTTACGTTTTTATCAATGGGTTGACCAATAATTGACTATACTGAACAATAATCAAACTTAACTTTATTTCCGTGGTAGGAATCACACGTTATTTTTCGTGTTAGGACTCACACATTAAAAGGTAAGACCTCATTAGTCCTTAGCTCGCACAAGTTCCGTCATCTGAGAGTTGTCGTTCGTAGGAGTGCGATAACTGGTTAACGGAAAAAACATATTTTTGAACATATACGAGTAGGAGATTTGAGCCGGTTCTGAGCCTCCCCCCACCACTATGACGTATTAATTGCTTTTTTGTTGTTGTTGTTGTTTAGTGAAGTCAAGGCGATGTGACCTTGAAGTGTCTGGTGCATGGATCGTTCAGAATTTTTTTCCCGGTTCTAAGTCTCCCCCCACCACTATGATGTATTGATTGCTTTTTGTTGTTGTTTAGTGAAGTCAAGGCGATGTGACCTTGAAGTGTCTGGTTCATGGATCGTTCAGGATTTTTTTTCATATGAGATTTTGTGTGTGTGTGTGTGTGTGTGTGTGAGAGAGAGAATGCACAGTACAGGATTTCATCATGAGCTTGTCATCATGTATACGTCTGCATACTTCGAAGATCCTCCAAGTAATGAATGCTTCATCGGTGTGAGGCCACCAAGTTAGTAGTGGATTTGTACTAGGTTCAACCCAGTTTCGTTTCATCGCTCAATAGCAGTGTGATGATTGGATCAATTTTATTAATGCCTTCAAATTGAAGAGAAAAATCAACGAGTTCCATGGTACAACAATAGAAATGCTAATGAAATGTTGAAGCGGTTGAAAAGTTTACTTTTTCAAAGAAATTTATTTTTCTAATATCTATATGAAAGGGCAAATTATTACAGAAAGGAGAGTGTGCTATACATAAATGTAGAGGAATCTGAAGTGCCAATCATTTCATTTGCTACTGCGGCAGACTGTAGCAGACTGTTCATATTAAGTTTATGCTTAGGCATAGGCTGTGAATAATTTTTGTTCATTCTCGCGTCCATCGTCTTATTGACGAGTAATCCATTGAAATGTTTCATTAACATCATCCTATTCCAACTCATACAATTCATTCTCATTTTTATATCTAATTTTCTGTCTCAAAATATATTTATTAAGGATATATTAAGGATATATGTAGCGCTCCTGTACAACGCCAACCTAGATGGAGGTACATAACGGTGAAATTGTTCCAGCAAGGTTATGTTGCCTGCTGGCAGGCAAGCATAATCTGATCAGATATCGGACTTGGAGAGGCATCCACGTCGAGTTCGAGAATACAAAGATTTCAATTTGGCCTCGAAATTGCCTCCAATGAAAAAAGAAAAGTGGAAAAGGTATATGAACACTGAACTAAATTGGTCTCTTCCTCCGACGCTGCACGACTCTCTCCACTGCTATTGTGATCACACCAAGTTTGAAATTTATAGGCCAATTATTTATACCTTTCATACCATTATTTATGTTGCGGAACGGCTAACATACTCATTTTTATTTTCTTAATTTTGCCTCAACCTTGTACCCTCAAAACCACTTCAATATGATTGCGCCCTCTGTGGTGTGTCGGAGCGATGAAAAGGCGATGAAAATGCAACAAAAACATTGTTTTTGTTGCATTGTTTTTCTATGTGGTTGATTGTCCGCCATTCTCGACTGCCCAGTTCAACTGTGAATATTCGTTTTTTGCTGATAATATTTATGTTTATCACACCGCATAATATCGTGCTTCTTGATACACGGATTAGCTTCGATTCCAAGAACTGGTACCAATCTCAGGACTCTGATGAGACAGCCGCAATCCACTCAAGTAAGTCGTCTTTGAGGGATTTACTTTAACATTTTGTTAAGTATCATAACGGTATACAGTCCCTACTGTTCCTATTACCGTTCCGTTACATGGTCCTTCGAGCCGCGATTAGAATCATTCCTGTTAAGTCAGAGTTTTCTATAAGAATTTTTTTTATCATTCAAAAGAAAAAAAAAATTTTTGAACCGCTCATTTTTGAATTTCATTCTGAAAATTGCTAATTTCAAAGTGACTCTCTCAAATCTGCATAATTTTGTGAATTCCGTAGCGAAATTATAATTTCTAATAAACATAAAATTGAATTTTCGTCTCTATTTTCATATTCTTGCCAAACAGTACTTTCGTTGAAAAGTGGAAGTGTATCTACAGCGCATGACCAACTAATTATCTTGCGCTCAACATACCATTGCTCCGTCGATCGCTGAACTGCTTTTATATTTTTTGGAATTCCTCAATTCCCGCTGTCGTTTTTGCTCGCGTTTTTTATCACCTGTTACTTTCTGGGTATTCCTTTCGAATTCACTTTGTTTATTTGCTCCCATATCAAAATGGATAAGGTTAAAAAATACAAAATTTATCGTAATTCTGCTATAAATGAAATTACAGTATTGAGAGCCCTTGCAGATAGGGTTAAAACTGATAAGTCTATTCGAACTTTATTTAAAGTTAGATGCGAAGAGTTGGACTCGATAAAAGACGAGTTCACAAAACAGCATAATTGTATTATCAGTACATTGCTTACACTTCCAGATGAAGATGCCGCTCCAGAGGACGCGGTAAAAGAAGCGTTTCTTGCAGAGTTTTACGCTGTAAAGGCTGTTTATATGGAATTCATTGATGACGTGGTTAATAGCACACAGGCACCTGTTTCATTTCCTCAAACGAGTACGAATTATTCTTAAGTTAAGCTTCCAAAAATAGAACTTAAAAAATTTTTCGGTGAATATAAGAATTTTCCATCCTTTATCGATCATTTCAACTCAGTTATTCCCAATAATGATACCTTATCGAATGTGGACAAATTCGATTATTTGATTTCTGCTTTGCAGAATTGCAAGCCTCAGGAATTGTAAGGACATTGAAAGTGACAGATGAAAATTATAAAATTGCATACAATGCATTGACTAAACGTTATTCGAATCGGAGATTGTGCGCCCAAGATCTTTGGTATGAGATTGATGGAACTTCAAGAGTGAATGGTGATTGTTCTTCTTCAATCCGAAAATTATTAGATACATTCGAAGAAAATATAGCTTCTCTCAAATCTATGAATTTTCCCACAGATGAATGGGATTTTATGTTGGTTATGATGCTTTTGAAACGTTTAGACGATAATACAGTCACCATGTTTGAAATGAAACATTGTTCATCCGAAGTTCCAACATTTTCAGTTTTAGTTGAATTTTTGAATGACCGCTGTGTTACTCTTGATACTTTGAAAATTTCTCGTACTCAATCGAAAAAAGCTATTGGCATATCCAATACTAGAACATACAATTCTCCTGCTTGAATAACGTCTTTATTTGCGAATAAATCTCCTGCATCAAATTGTTCATTCTGTTAGGAGAGTCATTCACTTCATACATGTCCGACTTTCGCGAATAAACTACCTTCTGAGCGTTACAACTTTTGTAAAAACAAACATCTATGCTTCAATTGTTTGAGTATATCACATGATTTGAATAAATGCCGATCGACTGCTTGTTGTAAAAAATGTTCTTCGCGTAGTCATCATACTCTACATTTCGATAAAAATCCTGCTGTGGGGGGAAGTGGTGCTACTTCATCCACAACTACTTCTGTGGAAATTATTAATGCCAATCAAGATAATTCTCCTCATCTTACCGCTACTAGTATTCTCGCTGCTTCGAATGTTACTGCCAAATCTCATAATGTTTTATTGGCAACCGCTCTTATTGATATTTCCGACAATTCAGGAAATTATCAAACCTTTCGCTGTTTAATTGATAGTGGAAGTATGAGTTCGTTTATCACGAAACGAGTTGTAATACAATTGGGATTGCCAAAAAAAGCCTTTTCTATTGAAGTCAAAGCGTTGGGTTCGATGAAATCCTCGACTTCTGAAGGAAAAGTTTCTCTTTCGTTTAAGGCCTCATTTAAAAATTAACCGATATTCCACACTGATGTTATTATTCTTGATAAAATATGTGACAATCTTCCCAATTTCCGCATTGAATACAAATCATGGAATCATATTTTGAATTTGCAACTTGCTGATCCTAAATTTTATTGTCCAGGGAATATTGATATTCTTCTCGGGGCAGACGTCTTCTCTCAGATCATATTAAATGGAAAAATATCTGGGAAGTGTGATGAACCATATGCTCTGAATACAGTTTTAGGTTATATTTTAATAGGAAAGACCAATAACCACCCGCCTGCCATAACTTCTTCTTTTTTTTTGTGAGGCTTATGAGCCTAACAATGTAGAAAAAATTCTCAAATCTTTTTGGGAAGTAGAGTCTGTTCTTGATACTCCGCACAATACCTCTGATGATATTGCTTGCGAAAAAAGTTTCGTCGACAACGTCACTCGAGATGAAACCGGTCGATATATAGTTGCATTGCCCTTGAAGAATGAAACTGTCCAATACCAAGGTATTCGTGACCTTGCCGTTACTCGGTTTTTATCATTAGAACGCCGCTTAATCAAAAACTCGGAGTTATACCAGCAATATTCTACGTTTATGAAAGAATATTTAGATTTTAATCACATGGAGCTGATCTCTAGTATGGACATTCCATCCACATGTTATTACATTCCACACCATTGTGTTTTGAAACCCGATAGCACGACTACAAAATTGCGAGTGGTATTCAATGCCTCAGCAAAGTCTTCGAATCAAATATCGCTCAATGATAATTTATACACTGGTCGAAAGTTGCAACAAAATCTTTTCAATATTATCGTCAATTTCCGCATTCATCCTTACGTATTGTGTATGGATGTGACAAAAATGTATAGAATGATTCTTGTTAATCCTTCTCATCGAGATTTTCAAAGAATCATTTGGAGATTTGATCCCAAATTACCGCTACAAGATTATCGTCTTCGTACTGTAACTTACGGTATGAACTGCTCGCCCTTTCTTGCGCTCAGAACACTTGAACAATTAGTTAAAGATGAAGGTGGTACTTTTCCGCTCGCTTCACTCGCACTCAGTTCCACCTGCTATATTGACGACTTCGTGATGTCTATTCCTACCTTTGAAAAGGCTCACCAACTCAAAACTGAAATTATTACCTTATTACGAAGAAGGGGGCTTCGAACTTCGAAAGTGGTCTAGCAATGACCTTTCTTTGCTCTCTGATTTGCCTCCCTCTTATTTGTCCAACGAACCGCACACGTTTTCTGAAGATATCGATTCTTGTCTGAAAATTTTGGGATTGCGTTGGAATCCTTCTGCTGATTGTTTTTCTTTCATTGTCTCTGCAATTCCAAATCGTCCTTGTACTAAACGAACAATTTTATCCGAATTAGCTCGCATATATGATCCCCTAGGATTCATTTCTCCAGTTACATTTTTTTGCAAACATCTCATTCAACAGCTATGGTTGTCCGGTATTGGTTGGGATGATATTCCCAATAATGAAATTATTCGTATCTGGAATCAGTATCAAACTGATCTACCCGTTTTATCCAGTCTCAAAATTCCGCGATGTTCACAAACTCCCAAGCAATCGCTTATGAAATTCACGGATTTAGCGATGCATCTGAGAAAGGATATGCTTGTGTTATTTATCTGCGTTCTTTTGATGCCAATGGACTGAATCATGTTAGCTTCGTATGTGGAAAGTCCAAAGTTGCACCAACTAAGAAAATTACTATTCCGCGTTTGGAGTTATGTGCAGCCGTTTTATTAACGAAGCTGATTTCATCAATCATTTATCTTATTACACCCCAATTAAATCTGAAACGTGTTTACTGTTGGTCCGACTCCCAAATAGTGTTATATTGGATTAAGGGTCATCCACACCGTTGGAAGACATTTGTATCAAATCGTGTGACATTCATCAGGGAGAAAGTCGCTCCTGAACATTGGTATTACGTAGATACCACCAATAATCCGGCGGATGCTGCTTCCAGAGGTTTGTTACCCCGTCAGATGATATCACATTCTATGTGGTTCACCGGTCCGCCTTTCCTTAAAAAACAAGATGAATGGCCTAATTCGCCTTCTCTGCCCCTTGCACCCCCGGTGGAGGAGGAAAAATCAATTCCAGTATTTTTAACCTCTAGTAATGACCATGTCATTGATATTTTATTAGAAACGCATTCTTGTTTCAGATCGCTACAAAATGTTCTAGTTTACTTGCTACGTTTTATCAACAATTCGAAAAAACCTTCTCAAAAATTCTTAGGCTCAATTTTGCCTTGCGAGCGCCACAACGCTCTTGTTAGACTTGTTCGACATGTCCAAAGTATCCATTTTTCTGTAGAAATCGAAAGTAAACGTTTTTCAAAACCTTTGAGAAAACTTCAAGTTTTTTTGGATTCTGAGGGAATTTTACGTGTTGGAGGTCGTCTGAAACATGCCTCCCTCTCCCATTCTGCCAAATATCCTATGTTGCTTCCACGTTCAAGTCGTTTGACTATACTTTTGATCAAATATTTTCATGAGAAGTTTTTTCATGCAGGTTTTCGCACGACTCATTTCCTTCTGTCGCAACAATTTTGGATTTTATCTCCAAAAAGAGCTATCAATTCAGTTCTCTCTCAATGTATTCCATGCTGGAAACAAAATCCTAAGACTTTTCAACCCCTCATGGGGAATTTGCCTATTTCTCGAGTTTCTCAAGTTAAACCATTTTCTCACTCAGGTGTCGATTATGGGGGACCCTTTTCGATAACTCTCAGTCGCCATCGTGGTGTGAAAACAATAAAAGCATATTTATGCATTTTTGTTTGTTTCGCTACCAAGGCGGTTCATCTTGAACTTGCCAGCGATCTTTCTACTGACAGTTTTTTAGCAGCTTTGCAAAGGTTTATTGCACGTCGTGGACGTGTATACCATATTTATAGCGACTGTGGCACAAATTTTTTAGGTGCCCAGCGTCAATTACTACATTTGCTCGAATCTTCAGCGTCTCACGAGAATATTGTTTTTCATCCTACTCCGACAAGTGCACCTCATTTCAACGGGTTATGCGAAGCCGGAGTTAAGAGCGTTAAATCACATTTGGCTCGTGTTATCGGCCAACAAATCCTCACCTACGAAGAATTTTATACCGTGTTAACATTAATTGAATCAATCTTGAATTCGCGACCCTTAACGCCCATGAATGTTGATGATCTCAACACTCTCACTCCCGGCCATTTTTCAACTATGGAACCTGTCTCCAATCTACCGCTGCCTGATTATTCTGATATACCCCTGAATCGTTTAACGAGGTGGCAACTATTACAATGCCTACATCGGGATTTCTGGCATAGGTGGCATAAAGAATGTTTACACACTTTGCAGCAAAGAGGTAAGTGGTTGGATGACGGTACTTCCCCTCGCATCGGTACTCTTGTACTTATCAAAACTGATAACCTTCCCCCATGCAAGTGGTCGCTCGGTCGTATCTCCAAATTGCATTTTGGTGATGATCAAGTCGCGAGGGTAGTAACAATTAAAACATCGCATGGTACCTTGAAGCGCCCCCTGGTCAAGTTGTGTCCACTTCCACTTGAATAGTACACGACTTCTCAACTTTTCTTTTTAGCATTTTTTGTTTTTATTTGATGTTTTGAATATTCATTATTAATTTTATTCAGTTATATATTAGAAAATGCCTTCTGCATTTTGCGGGCCAGTAAATGTTGCGGAACGGCTAACATACTAATTTTAATTTTCTTAATTTTGCCTCACCCTGTACCCTCAAAACGACTTCAATATGATTGCGCCCTCTGTGGTCTGTTGGAGCGATGAAAAGGAACGAACATTGTTGTTGTTGCATTGTTTTTCTATGTGGTTGATTGTCCACCATTCTCGACTGCCCAGTTCAACTGTGAATATTCGTTTTTTGCTGATAATATTTATGTTTATCACACCGCATAATATCGTGTTTCTTGATACACGGATTAGCTTCGATTCCAAGAACTGGTACCAATCTCAGGACTCTGATGAGACAGCCGCAATCCACTCGAAGTAAGTCGTCTTTGAGGGATTTACTTTAACATTTTGTTAAGTATCATAACGGTATACAGTCCCTACTGTTCCTATTATCGTTCCGTTACAATTTATGCCAACGGAGATTGGGAAAAAATAGGTTAGTTAACAATTGAATACCTTTTTGAAAAATGATGNAGCCGCAATCCACTCAAGGTAAGTCGTCTTTGAGGGATTTAATTTAACATTTTGTTAAGTATCATAACGGTATACAGTCCCTACTGTTCCTATTATCGTTCCGTTACATATGATGATGACACTTTTTTCTACGGGACTCGATTCATTCAAGTGTAAATAAGATACTATATTTTTTTCAAATTTTCAAACTGATATTTTATGTTACAAAAAAATTATTCCTTTTGATAAACTCTCTGTAGCGGCAACGCGCGCATGCCGTAACAGCTATGCGAAATCCTATTTTCAACGTCAAATCAAAATTATAGATAATGGATATAGAGTTTCGAGAGTCGGAACTTTTTTATCGAAAATGTCCTCCTCTTCAACGAGTTTTTTCAAAATTGCTCGAATATCAATAGTTTTTGAATTATTAACGAAAAACTAAATACCATTTTTTTATCTTATTTTGTTAATAACAATTGTAATTTTTCACCTGCACCAGAATCCTCCAAAAACATTTTTCTAGAGGTTAATCTGAATCGAATGAGCTATCGTTCATATTTTTAGGACTTCTATCTCTATTTTTCATGTTTTTCAACTTGTTGATTAGACTATCAGTTGATTAACTCAGTCGCACAAATATATAAACATTTAGAAAGAATTTACCATGCCTGTCGAAATTAAATAATCTTGGTATCAGAAGTCTGGCGGCAAGTGATATAATCAGAAACCACTACAGTTAAAGGGTACAAATGGTTGAAATAGACGGTGTACTGAGCGACCCATTAGAAATTGAAATAACAGGGCACTCTTTCAGGGCCAATTCTATTTATATTATATTTGAATGATATGTTATTCATTGATATTTCTGGAAAAATGGTCTCATATGCTGATGATACAGTACTAATAATTAATGAAGCATCCTGGGAAGACGTAATATCTCATACAAGAACGAAATTGACACTAGAATAAATTGGCTTGATGATAGTTTACTGACAGTAAATATTGATAAAACATGTTACATTTCATTTTGTAGTAACACTCATGGTTTTCCCATTGCACAAAGCATCAATATTCATTTAAGTAGCTGAAATAAGATCTTTGAAAAAATCCAGTTCAGAAAAATATCTTGGAATATACATTGACCATAATCTTGATTGGAAAATACATATAGAGTATCTTTGTAAAAGACTCAGAGCCCTTTTGTATGTTCTTCAAACACTTAAAAATATACCGAGTATCAATGATTTGCGCAGTATACATTTTTCGATAGTTCAGTCACTCTTAATGTATGGAAATCTAGGATGGGGTGAGGTATATGGTACAACTGTTCAACCGCTTATGGTACTACAAAAACGATTTCTCAAAATTATCTATAATTTAAATTTTCGTTTCCCATCGGCACAAATATTCCAATATTGTGATCTGATGAGTTTGAGGCATCTTTATTTTAAACAATTATTATTATTTATATTTCACGATAGAAATAAGTTCGAAAACCATCAACATGGATATGAAACCCGACTCAAAGCNTCAGCGACTGGAGAAATGTACAGCGGGGTCTCCCAGTCAAAAAATCAAAAATTCAAACTCTGCTCTACTTTGCCAAGCTTTCGCTTCTAATAGGAAGCTTTTTCAAGGCAGTGAAAATGAGTAAAAAACAATGAAATGAATATATACGAAAGAAAGTTAAACAATATCTAATGGATTTTTTTGGTTTGACGAATGTTATAAAACGAAGTTGAGAAACTAACATTTTAATTAAACTTATAAAGTACATCAGTTTATCAATTCCAAATTTGATAGATTGATTGAAACATATTTGTATAGATTTTTAACCAACGTCAAAAGTAGAATAGAATACGAAAACATACGATTGGATGTATACATTAATACAATAATGCAATTTTCAATTGATGAAAGGAAAATGATGAGTTTTTCCTTCATGTAAATTTTAGTCAACTACAATAGTCGATCGTTTCGACTACAATAATGTATGTTGACTGGCATCTGGACAATTCACAAAATTCGATGTCAACATACAATTTCGTGTACGTGTTATCCAATCTATGTACGACGACACTCTAACGTACACTCCTGGAACACCAGTAATTCCACATCCCTTTCCCCAATTCACAAGTCCAACAAGGCTAAATGGTGTGGTGGCCGAATCTCTGCAAACCAGGCCCGAACCTCCATCTTGCTACAGAAAATCCAAATTTGTAATAGAGCATCAATCATTGTGAATTTAGATATCATAAGTATTTCAGGTAGTACGATTGATTGATTTCAAGGTTGATGTGACGGCGAAAAGGGATAAAATAAAAGCAATAATTCATTTTATCATTCAATTGTTTTAGTCAAAAAAAGCGTCAGATTCAAACATCCACATAGATATAAATTAGTAAAATGACATGAAATTTTTCAAAAATAAAAAATTCTCTCATGGAAATATGTGTTTCAGAGCAGAAATGAAAAAAATATATATTTCTTCAATCGAGAAGTGTGTTGAAAAAATAAACGTATAATTTTGGAAACGTATTTGATATTTTCATGCACACAAGAAATGCAAATTATGGTCAAATTTGTTGTCATGCTCGACTAGCGCGCATCTTTCAGGATGGTGTCTACAATCACTTCCGTGAGAGGTTAAAGTTTTTGACGTTTGACCAACATAGTTTTTGTTGCACGATTGGCATGGAATACTATATACCACATTCGTTCGAGAAGTGAGGGGGGTTTATCTTTCACTCTGGTGTGTATCGTTCTAATTGTAAGAACTGCTTCTGTGGTTATTATAATATTCAGTAGTTCGTTGAATATTCAAGAGAATTTGGGAGTGAGCTCTTTAAGAAAGGGTAAAGTACTATAGAAAACCTGAGGTGGAGAAATATTATTTTCATTGTTGTTAATAATATTGGGGTTGACAACAACCCCAATTGAACCAATTATGATTATCAAATTGAGGCATTGATTTTGATTGATTGACTCAGATAGAGAGAAAAGCACGCTCAACGAAATATAGGGACTTCCGAACTTCAACAATTGATAACGGACATCTTGTTCATGTTGTTGAAGCTACATCTGTCAAATTAGTTGCCATTTATTCAGTCTGTTTTGCCAATTCATCATGGACATGTATATAGCATTGAAAACGTGCAAATAATAAACTCATTTTTTAAAAATGAGTGTTCTGCTCGAGCAACGTATCGCGTACTTCGCCCATTTCACGGTCGCCATAATCGTCTGACCGAGACGAGTATCCGCAATAAGGTGGATGGATTTGAGTCCACTGCTTTCGGCATCCGTACAAAATTCAAGTGATCCAGGAACTGAAGGTGAACGACCATAGATAACGGCGAGTGTTCGCTGAATGGGCAGTGAACAGTTGGCAACTAACCGTGATTTTCATCGAAAAGTCATCTTCAGTGATAAGGCACATATCTGGATGAATGGGCACGTGAACGAACAGAAATATTTGTTTTAGGGCGATACCAGAAGATCCAAAAGAGTCCAATACATTTCGAAAAAGTTGCTGTTTGGTGCGGATTTTGGGCTGGCGGCATCAACAGTCTATATTTATTTGAGAAAGACGTTGGCCTGGCGATCACTGTCAATGGCGAGCACTATAGGTTGATGATTACCAACTTCCTTTGGCCTGCATTTGATAATCTAGACATCAATAACATGTGGTTTCAACAGAATGTACCACACAGTTCATGCTACATTGGATATTCTGTACGAGCGATTTGAGGGCATGGTTACATCACGTGAAGATGATGTGAACTGGCCAACAAGATCGTGCCATTTGACTCCGTTAGACATCTTCTTGTGGGGTTCAGGTATATGTTAATGAACCACACCGGTCCTCAATGACAACAATAACCCATGCTATCGGTCTAATTCAACCTGATTTATACGCCAGAGTCATGGAAAATTGGACATTCCGGTTGCGCTTCACCCAAAGAAGCTGTGGCAGACATTTTAATGTTGTTATATTCCATACATAATGGCGTCAATAAGTTTTAAGAACGGATAAAAACTTTTGATGAAATCTGACACACATTTTGTTTTATCTAAATTAAAAGTATGAAGCGCCTAATGAGATAGCCTATATAAGTTGACGAAAAACCTAGCGAAAATTACAATAAATAATTTACGAAACGAAGGCTAACATTGGTTCGAATTCAAAATCAGTAGTATCCAAGTATGCATGAAGTCAAGAGACCTATAAGAGAGAAGAACAATAAAATGTTGAATATATACAACAAATCCAAAATTGAATATGCGAAGTATGCTACTCAGTTCCACATGATTGTCAGATGTTATATTTATGTATTCAGAAATATTTCCATTGAACTTACCGTACAAGAGTCTAAATTTGTCTGCCCACCAGCGCAAATCTCTTTATTGGCGTCTAGATATGTATCAGGTGTAACAAGTGTATTCATAATAGTTCTGCACGTTTCTGTACTGATAACAGGCACGTGGACCTGTTTTAGATAAGGAGTTGGTGCAGCTCCAGAGGTGAACGAAATTTGTCCAAAGCCTGTGACAAGACAATTGTCGGCACTAAAAAATAAAATTACTGTAGGGTTAAATGAATTTATGTTCGCTCTATAAATGATTTTCCTGATCTGTTTTTTTACATTAAGCATAATAATCACTATTACCTTTTCTCGTATTCCATCAACTGAGCATTTTTAAGTCTACCGAGATTACCATTCTGTTATCGGTTATTATTAATAAAACTGTTGATGAATATTCTCCACCGGTGAAGAAAGAAAGTTGGATTGACATTTTTTCATTTCACGCAATGTTTCAAAGGATAGGTTTTGTTATGTATGGGCTCTTGCAGCAGTGTTTAATGCTGTTATCGCTAGAACAATCTAGGTTGAAAGTCTGGGGTATGCGAAGAAGGATCCGATATTTTACGCTTGAATTAGCATACTGTTGGCCGTTCATCTATGGAATCAATATAGTAGTTCATTAAAATAATTAGGCTTAATCGTTTTTTATGGAATAAATAGTACGTATCTCATATGGAATAGTAGTTCACAAAGTTTGAGTCAATAAAATACCAGTTGCTATTAAGATTTTGAAGATGAATGAAGAATATTCATAGTACGAATCTCATAGGTGATAGTAGTTCACAAAGTTTAAGTCAATAAAATACCACTTGCTATTAAGATTTTCAAGATGAATGAAGAATATTCATTTTGAGTGAATTATTGAATGATCGATATGAAGTAATCGGTTGGAAATGTATAATTTTTATTGAAATTATTTGCTGATGAAATTGAATTACTGAATTTACCATATCGTGAAAATAACAAATTGAAACAAAATATTGCAATTTTGTGAAGCCATGACTAATCGCATAACCTTTAATCTAGAATGAATGATGATAATAATAATAGTACTGATAATAAAAAAATATATAATAATAATGATAAACAGGGATAAGCAGGGATGGCCACTAAAACCCTTGGCCTTTGGTGAGTTGCGACATCACTTACCCGAGCAACTTGTGCAAAACCGGACCGCCAGCCCAGGCGCACCCGGGAAGGAGAATTCTATTCTTCCTCCGGTGCCGGCCGTGGGTCCACAGGGCTAACCACACGGTGGACCCAACACTTGGTTCCCAATAATCAAGGAAGAGGCCCCCACAATCGACCCGCTCGGGGGGGTCAGAGGCAAGGTGGTGGGGCCCATAACGATGATTTGCCTACCGACGATAACCCTGGCAACAAAAACGGACGCTTTGAGTGGACGCATGAGCTGGGAGATAGCCTTATGTATTGCTACGAGAGTAGTGAGCCCGCGGGAAGAGGATACATGGCGAGATAGCATGCTCTGTGGTGTGAAACACACCAAAGAGCTGCTATATAGCCCTGCCTATCTTCGGCGGCAGGGCTATATAGCTCCTCCCCAGCCTGCTAACGAAATGGTAGAAGTGACAGTTCTACCACCCGTTGGCACGGCTGGAGAGGAGACTCGCATCATGCCACCAATGGAGTCAATCAGAACATGCAGGGCACTCCACAGGATTAGGCCCCTGAAGTCACAAGAACTGGCTTGTTTGGATGCGGAGGTTCATAGTGTTCTAACAGAAGAGGCTGACATCTGGCAAAAATCAACACCGCCGTGTATAACGTCTTCCAATCGCTTTCCGAATCGGAAGGACGAAATCCCGGCCTTGCGTTTCGGAAGATTGAACGGCGTGTATACAAAATGGAGGCTAAGATCACGTCGGCGAGACAACATGCGTCTCGTATCCAATGTGTGATGGACTACAGGGCGGCCAATAGACCCTTCACGCCCGCAGTGCGGCGAATAGCCGCCAATTTACGACGTATCCATCACACTTCAAGCCAAGGCGTGCTGCTGACCACCAAACAGCACTGCCTTGATAGAATACGAATGCTAGTGGCTGCTAAGTAGTTACTAGTGAGGCGAGCAAGAAGAATCGCGAAAAACCTCAGGTTCCGCGAGAAACCTTCTCGCTTATTCCAAGAGCCCCCACGTGTTGTGGATAATCCGCCGACCGCTGATCAGGTGGAATCCTTCTGGAAGGATATCTATGAACACCCGCAGCAACCCAACTCAGACACTCCTGCCCTAGCGCAGTTCGAAGCTTTCAACTGAGAGCTTCGACACCATGAGCTCAATGAACTGCGCATCCCGATAACACCGCATGACGTTCGAAGGGCCCTTGTTGGTTCCAAGAATTTTGCTGCTCCAGGCCCAGATGGGCTGAACACTAATTGGTGAAAACAACCAAGTACCCACCGCCATCTGGCCAGAGTTTTCAACTCATCGCTGGACGGAGAGCAGCCGATTCCGAATTGGTTCGTCAAGGGGTGGACCGTTCTTATCCCCAAAAGCGGAGATTTCTCGATTCCTAAGAATTACAGACCGACAACATGCTTGAATTCGTGTTATAAGTTGTTCACAAGCATCTTTCATACACGAATATTCACCGCAGTTGACCGAGTGTTTGAACGGAGAGGGTCGAAGAGAGGAGTCGCTGGATATAAAGAGAACCTGCTCATCGATAGATGTGTTACACTGGACTCTATACAATATAAGCGTAACCTCTCTATGGCCTGGATCTATTACCGTAAGGCATTTGATACAATTTCGCATGAGCTCAGATGCTTTCTGGTACCCGACAACATAGTGAGATGCATTGAACAACTGATACCACTTTTGCGCACTCGCTTCACTATAACATCTGGTCATGCAAGAGTCCAAACATGGTGGGTCACTTTCAGAAGGGGTGTATTTCAGGGTGATTCCCTCAGTCCCCTTCTCTTCTGCATCTCACTATTGCCATTATCCGTTGCGCTCAGAAATACTCGAGGGTATAACTGTGACACCCCCGGAAACCGGAGGCACAAGGTCACCCATCTGTTTTATATGGATGATCTTAAACTTTATGCCTCTGGAGAGAAGGATCTCCATCAGTCCTTGAGGGTGATGGAAGAGTACACGCATGCTATCGGTATGAAATTCGGGATAGACAAATGTGCAATGGTCCATCTCAAAAGAGGACGATGCGGGGACTACGGAGAGGATGTGCAGCTCGTAGATGGAAGCATCCTACACCATCTGGATGCCGGAGAGACTTACCTCGGGGTGGAACAACGCCACTCACAAGAGGTAACAGCAGTGAAAAACTCTCTCCGCGGCAAGTATCAGCACAAACTTTGACAGATCTGGTCATCGGAACTGTCGTGGAAGAACAAAGTTGCTGCAACAAATATGCTTGCCGTTCCAATCTTACTCTACTCGTTTGGAGTAGTGAAGTGGACTCGACAGGACCTGTATCAACTTGACGTAAAGACCCGAAAAATTATGCATCTCTTTAGGAGTTTGCATCCCAAATCGTCTATTCCACGGTTGTACTTCCCCCGACAACAGGGAGGCCGTGGACTTTTGAGTTTGGAGTGTCGACATGATAGAATGGTACTGGATACAGCCTGTAAAGTCGTCAGGAATTAGGATCCACTTCTCTGCATGGTCCGTGATCATGAGAGAGCAGAAATTGGAGCATTTCTCCTTAGGGCAGCTGCTCGAGCAGCTGATGAACTCGGTATAGTTTTCGACTCTGAACGAGGTGACCACAACCCTGTCACCAAGCTGGAACCAGATCAGCAAAGAGCTCAGATATAAGCCGCAGAGATCACCTCACTTCTGCGGAGACACAAGAATAAGCCAATGCATGGGGTCTTCTTCAATAACATTGGAGACCTTGGCTTATCAAAGCGCCTGACGTTCGCTTTTCTCGGCTGGAGTCGGAAACTGAGGGGTTCATCATGGCTTGCCAGGATTGTGTTTTCAACACCTTAGTCTACCGCAGTCGCATGATGGGTGTTCGCGTGTTCCTGACACAAGGTGCAGGGCCTGCCACGAGGCGCCCGAGACCCCAATGCACTTGCTATCAGCATGTCCAGCATATGCGGTCTCGGCCTATATCCATCGACATAACGCGGCCCTAAAAGTGCTATATTACCATCCACGGCACTCGGTATTGACGGTATTGACGTTGCCCTACGCTCCGGGAAATATTGAATATGTTGTGAGAAACGAGAAGTGCCGAATTTATTGGAACTATTCGTTCCCCACCCTCAGGCTCATACAAACTAATAAGCCTGATGTAGTCCTTCTCAACCACCAGCGCAAAACGATATTTGTCGTAGAGTTTTCAGCTCCTGGCAAGACGAATATCGTTCGAAAAGAGGCGAAAAAACGGATAAAATATCGAGATTTTTTCTTCGAACTCCGCAGACTCTATCCAGACCACGCTGTCAAGATGGTTGTTCTGATTATTGGAGTCTTTAGTGGAATGATGCCCTATCTTCTCACGAATCTCACAATCATACCGACTTGCTGCACTGAGGCAGAAATCTTAGCCGGACAGATGCAAAAGGCTGCCATTCATGGCTCACTGCGCTTGCTCAGGGCACATGATTCTCGGATCACTTACCCCACGATGTGGGAAGTGTTCTTAGGTTGATAATGCTGTCGCGATCTCCCGAATGTATTACCACCTGAGGCCTTTGGTAAGTTGCGCTACCAAAACTGATGCAAAACCGTATCGCCACCCCAGGCATCCGAAAGAAGAACATTATTCTCCCTCCAATAATTAGGCCGCTGGACCACATGAACTAGGTTGTTTGGATGCACGGGTTCACAGTATTCTTACAGAAGAGGCTGACATCTGGCAAACCAACACCGCCGTGTACCGCGCCGTTCAATTGCTTTCCGAATCGGAAAGACGGAATACTGGCCTTGTAGTACGTTAGATTAAATGGCGGGTATACAAGATGGAGAATAAAGATAACATTGGTGTGACAACACGCGTCTAGTTTTCGAAGTGTTATGGATCACAGGATATCGGTATGATACTCAAGATAGACAATTGTACAACGGTTCAACTCAATAGAGGAAAATACGGGGATTACTCTTCTGGTTTGGAGTAGTGAAAGGAACTCGAGAGAAGCTGTATCAACTCTGCGTAATGACTAGCAAAATGATGCACCTCCATAAGAGTTTGCATTCTAAATCGCCTGTTCTACGGTTGTACTTCCACCGACAACAGGGAGGCCATAGACTCACGGATTTGAGGTGGTTGGATTTCTTCCTCTGCATTGGTTGATTTCTCTTCAGGTCAGCTGCCTGAGCAGCTGTTGTACTCTCTGTCACCGAGTTGGAACCCGTTCAGCAACGGGTTCCGCAAAGATCACTTTATTCCTGCAGCAACAGAAGAATAAGACAATACACGGGGTCTTCAACAACATTGAAATCATTGACTCAACAAAGCACCAGACCTTTGCTTTCCTCAGGTCGAGTGGGCTGAAGTCCGAAACTAATGGATAAATCATGGCCTGCCAGGATGTTACTTTCGAAACCATTGTCTACCGCTGTCACGTGATGGGTATAGAGGTGTCTGACACAAGGTGCAGGGCCTGCCACGAGGCGTCTGAGACCCTGTGTCACTTACTGTCAGCATGTTGCATTTGCAGTCTCAGCCTATATCCATAAAAATAACGCGGTTCTGAACTCTTAGGGTCGCTTCTACGGTTTCGACGAGATACCAGTGTTACCTTACGCTCCAGGGGATATCAAATCCGTTGTGAGGAAGCTAATGAGCCTGATTCAGTCATATTTGACCACTAGAGCAAAACGATATTTGTCTTGGAGTTTTCAGCTCCTGGTGAGACAAATATTGTCCGGAAACAGGACGAAAAACGAATAAAATATCGAGATTTCCTGTACAAACCCCGCAGACTATATTCAGACTACGCTGTCAAGATGGTTGTTCTGATTATTGGAGTTTTCGGTGAAATTATCTGATATATTCTCGAATATAAAAATCATACTGGTAGAAATCTCAGTTAGACAAATAGTGCCTGACCAGCATGACCTCATATAAAATATAATGATGATAATAATAATGAAGATAATAACTATGATGATAATTGCCAGCCTCCAATTCAGTATGATATGAAAATTCTACAAGAATAAACATGAAAATAGTCAGATAATTTATTGATTTCCTTATTTTTCATTATTGTAACCATTTTACCTGGGATGGAAATAAATGACTACGAAACTCACTAAGTTTTGCAACTACTTGATGATCTGGGATTTGGATTTTTACTTTTGTGTATTGAGACAAGCTAATTACCATTTTCGCATGATGATTATAAAGTTGTGAATTTCAAAGAATTTCTAAAATAACTTTCGAACGTGAATAAATAGTGATATTAATGGGCTATGATATTGATCTACAATATAAATTGAAGATAAAAAATACATTTGGAATAAACTCTTCAATAATGTCATTTCAATAAACATTTTTATTCATGATGTGAATGTTACAATGAAAAATAGAAAATGAAATTATATGAGCTTTCATCATTTTGGAACATACATCAACATATTTCACATTTAGTGA
The DNA here is from genome assembly GCF_000500325.1 of Leptinotarsa decemlineata. NCBI lineage: Eukaryota > Metazoa > Arthropoda > Insecta > Coleoptera > Chrysomelidae > Leptinotarsa > Leptinotarsa decemlineata. Next base: position 131,286 of record NW_019289896.1, read on the forward strand.
TTTAATTTTACCTGCATCAAAATCCCTGTTTTTTTGATTCATAGTGAGAAATATATGCATTTTCATTCGATCTCTATCCACCAAAACAGCGCAAAATATAAAAAATATTTGTGAGTTTGAATATTGGAAACACATTTTTCGCTATTTTTGTGGTTTCTTAGATTTCTTCCAGTAGTACGTGCGCTGGACTCCGATTTTTTCGTTTGTTTTTTGTGGCGTTCCAATTCAGATTTGCTGGAGTTCTAGTTGATTATATGTTGTTCTGTTTGGATGTCACCGTACAGACCACTTTTGAGGTGGAATTATACATTTGAATGTGTGCAAATAAGGGCTATGCTCCTGATAGGTCTTCATATGTACAGTCTTCCCTATCAACGTATAGCTTCTAACGAAAAGATAGGCTTCATGATCATGATTCAACTTCATACTTCATACTTTATACTTCATACATGATTCATACTTCAAATAGTCAACTGAAAGTATACATCATATCTTTCCATGAAAAAAAATCTTCTACTATAACTATTTCTGTACTTTTAAGTTCATAACATGATTTAAAAAATTATTGTTTTATAGGAAATCCTACGAGTTTGATTGATATTCAGTTTTCTGCCGAACCAAGTAGGTACATGTTATTTATGTCAATTTCTTTCATCTACTTTGAATTCAGAAGTTTGATAATGTTTCGAATCAGGTTTCCCTCTTGATATTCTGAATTGAATAAATACTACTGTTTTTTTTCCAGTTCATGCACTTCTTTTCCATAATTTCATATTGTGTCACAATTCTTTCACACCACGTTTTTCAGTAGTTTGGGTAGAGAATGATTATAAAGTCTTTTTATTTCGTTCCAATATGAAAGTCTTCAGGTTTTCGATCTCCATAGCAGCGTATATTTCAAGATTATTGCTATCTGACTACTCACTTGAATTTTTCATTTCTAACTCCACTTTCCATATAATATTTTCCCAATTTGGAAGGTATGCAAATTTTTGAATTTTTTCCGTTTCAATCTCCACTTTTAACCCAATTACTTGAGCGCTTCTATTGAACATGCAAACATATTACTACGAATAATAACCAAAAACTGCATTTGTTTTAGTGATGGATTATCCCTTTTTTGAAGAACATCAAATGAGCAAAATATACATGATTGCTCTTAAGCACATTCATTGCAAGGCGCAGGAGAAGCATACAAAAGTTCCTGCGTCTGGTTGAGTTTTGTTGACGACACCTTCATAGTATGTAACCATGGAAATACAGAACTAAACCATTTTCTAAAGCACATTCAAAAAGGGAACACACACTGGTCAAGAGGGAATTCAGAGGAGCTACATATAGGTTGTCCATGTCCAACGACACATTCAGCCGAGCCAGCGTAGAGACACGTGACATATGGAAACCTATTATCAATTTTTTGCTTATTATTATCTATTTTATCATTTTTCAGTTTTCTTATACTCTGTTGTGATCTTCATTTTGCATCTTGATGATTTCAATAGTTTTATTGTATTTTTTGTATTAACGTGTTAGGAATCACACGTTAAAAGGTGAGACCTCGTTGATCCTTAGCTCGCACAAGTTTAGAATTTGAGGGTTGTCGTTCGTAGGGCTGCGACAGCTGGTTAACGAAAACAACAGATTTTGAAACAGATTTTTTTTCTTTTCACGTTTTATTGTTTAATATAGTTGATAATTCAGCTATTCATTTGAATTTCGTTTTTTCATAGAATTTGAATCATACTAGACATAGCAGACAACGGAAGTCCGAACTAATAAAATTCAAAAATGATATGAGCTCTCAACGAGGTAGCACAAGGTCAACAACAGGTCAACAATCATACAGGAGGCCACAGTTTGAAATATTCGTTCTAGAGACAAATAGGCAAGCAATAAATCAGAGAAAGATATTTTTTGTTAATTCTTGAATCAAAATCTGAAAAGAATGAAAAGAAAAAAATTCTCTATAGTAAAAATTCTCTATAGTAAATGTTCAAAAACGTTTCCACTAACTTCCATACAATGGTACCAACGAGCTTCCATTGCCGGCCTCAGATGGTTGAGAATCTCGGGAGTTATTTTTTTGCAATGCCTCTCCCAAATTGTGTAATGTTGTTGATTCCATCTCATACACTTTAACCTTCAAATGACCCCATAGAAAGAAATCTACAGGAGTAAGATCCGGAGAACTTAGTGGTCATTCTGTAGGACCTCTTCTGTCTCAATCCCACGACCAGGAAAACGATCATTCAAAAATTGTCGCACTGGAACTGCATAATGAGGATAGGAGCACCATACTGCTGAAAAACTATTTCGTTTTCGAATGAATTTATATCCTCCACAATTGCCCTATTGATGCACGGTATTATTCGATTCTCCAACATATCCAAATATTCATCACTAGTCAAATTATTATGAATAAAAAAAGGTCCTATGATGTTGTCACCTAAAATTCCTGCCCAAACATTTTTGAGGTCGTTTGGTATGAAATTGACGGTATAAATGGGGAGTTGTACCACTCCAATATCGACAATTTTGCCGATTCACTTCTCCATTCAAAATAAACGTTCATTCATCCCAAAAATGAATTTCTTTCACAATAGTCGATACGTCTATCGAAATCATCTTCATTCAATTCATGAACTAGAGAAAATGCGAATTTTCAATTAGTCCAACGTGTCCTGAAACTGCAGTACAAATAGCTTCATCGTTGACAACTCCTGAACGGTTATGATTTTTATTCTTGACCAATCCAGTGTCCATAAATTTGTTAGTAGATGAACTATAAGAGAACTGGAACGGAAGTGGCTTATCAGTGTTTGTTCATGTATGGTATATCTCACTTTGAAAATATTACTTTTCAAAAATTATTTATTTTGAAAATGGGGAAACAGTACTGACTTCCCCTAAGTTACAGAATGCACAATAATATAAAGTAACAAACGTGTTCTTGAATACAATTCTAATAACTAACTTATGTCGTCACGCAGGACGGTATTTATAGGAAAATATTGTTAACATTTTCTGAAAATAAAATAAGAAGAAGAGAGAGTATTTGTGTCTTGAAGAGTTGCGAATATGCAGGTGCTCATTCAGCAGCAATAGCGTTGACGTTGGATCTTGTTTACTTCGAGTCACCTTGGTCATGAATGGAGAAGGTCAATAAACAACATATAACATGTATAAGACTCAATTAGCGGTGGCGTTATCGCTGTTTGAGAGATAACGATTCGAATGTGTTGATGAGAACACTAATATTGGGTGTACAGGGTGTCGTTTCGAAACACATCAATCAAATTTTGTACAGGGTGTATGGTTTCAAAGAAAAAACATAGCTGCCTGCGTTGCAGACAAAAACATGGTTGCCATCGCGGTAGATATGTGTGCAGCGATATAGAAAAAAACTTGGCTGCCAGCGTTAAAGAAAAAAACATGGCTGACACCTTTGGGGAAGAAAACGGTTGAGCTATGGAGATATACAGGATGTGTTTGCAGCTTTGAAAAAAAGTTGCCATGTGGGTGTACACGGTGTGCTTCATTTTTCCAAAAGTTATTCAGAGTGGCTCGTTTTCAACTCAAATGATTTGTAGCTGCCGAAAGTTAGCTTCAGACCATATGGTTCATACTTCATTACACTTACTGGTGGTTACCACGCCACCAGTAAGTGCCTAGATAGTAAAGCAAAAGGAGAATATGAAGCTTATGAGCAATGTTGGAGGATAGTGGGACGCGCATGGGGCCCTTCACCCCGTGTGGTCACCTGGATCTACACTGCAATAATGAGACCTAAGTTAACGTACGGAGCCATTGCATGGGAACTAAAAGTTCTACAAGCAACGGCCATCCGAAAATTATATCGATTACAGCGATTGGCTTGTTTAAACTTCACAGGAGCCATGAGAACAACAACAACCACGGCAATATAATTAATTACTGGTCTGTCCCCTCTGGACATTAATCAGTTTATGTTGATGGCCATGTTACGATTGCGCACGGCTGATGTAAACCTCAAAGTATGAATGAGTCAATTGAGACTGAGCCTAGAGCGAGAAGCACTCACTGCGCAACCTCTGCTGCAGGCAAACAGTGATGCATTGACTACAGGCTTTTGTTTAGTGAACCCTTCAAAATACGAATGAAACAGAACACAAAGTCAGATGCTACAAATGCAATACACATGTATACAGACGGCTCAAAAATCAAAGAATGCTCAAGATGTGGAGTGTACTCCAGATCACTAAGCCTAAAGATTAAGTGGGGAATTAGAAAAAATGTCAGCATGTTTCATACAGAACTATGATCTACGCTCAACAGTAGGATTTTTGACTGGTCACTGAGAACTAAGGAAACACCTACATAATATGGGGCTAGTGGACACACCTCTATGCAGGATATTTGAACAGAAAGATGAAACTGTCAGGCATTTCCTATGCGAGTGTCCGGTGTTATCGTCAATAAGAGAGTGTGTGTTCGGCAAGACTTGGCCTACATCTGCCGATTTGGAAGAGATGTCTCCCAGTGACCTGTCCACCTTCCTGGAAAGGACAGGATGGACGATGACCTAAGAGGACAACTCCTCGTGAGGATGTACAATGGGTCACATTTGGCCTAAGTGCTGTGAGTCTACACTCAACCTCCCTACTCCACAGGTACAGAGATGTGATGTCTACAAGAAAACCTAACTCGCTCATCTCTTTAAAATTCAATAATTCTGGTATATTATTTTCTTTTTCTTTAATGAACATTTCAATCCCTAGTTTATCAACTCAAAAAATGTCACGTTTGAGTCATCTTATTTCAGAAAAATAAATGTTATCTTCATATTCTGCATCAATTTAATTTATGATGAAAAATGCAACGAAGTTGCAGAGGAGGATCTACCAACCCAGTATTGTGACCCTGTAGGGTTTTATTTTTTTTCGGGGCAACGGTTTAGGGAAATCTTGACGACAATATAGATGTACACTGTATATACGTCTAATATGATCAGAAAAAATCAAAGTAGATCTCTTTCAGTCTATGCATTTCGCTCAATCCAGTTAAGGTTCCTACACTGGTGGGATGTTTAGTTCCCATCGGTACACAAAAGATGGAATATCACCGAATAATACCGAATTTAGGAGAAAATCCAATCATCCTATCCTCTAAAATTATTTTTCGATCGTAGAACAGTTACCAAGGTGATGTGTTATTTGTCGAAGGTTCTTGCCAATTTACCTCAGCAAATTGCTTTTTATCCAAATTTTCTTGATTGCCTTCGAATTGTTGTATAGTTCTCGCACCTAAATCACTTTGTAGTACCATTCTTTTCACAATCAGTAACCATTTTTAAAGAGAAATCTCTTTTTGTGGTAAGTCCTTCAAGCTATTTTTATTAACTCCATTTACTTTACAAAAAGTCGGCCCACCTTTCAACGATGTGAATATTCAAGCATATATCTTTCGTAGGGTTTCTTTTGGGGAAGACTCGTCTCAGACTCCACTAGAGTCCATTTTCATGAAATATGAAGAACATCTGAACATCTGAAGAACATAATTTGAAGGGGAATATTTTCCAAGAAGTTCGTCATTAAAACTATCATATTATCTGATGCATATTACCCCTGGGGACGTTACCTTGGATTTTGGATTTCAACCTCCGTGGGATATAAAGGCCAGATTTTCAAACATGTAAACAGACATAGATAAATCTTGGTAATAATCGTAATTTGAAATAGTCACACGTTATATAAAATTCATTTTTTTCTATCGTATTTCATAGACGGAAGCTTGGCGATTGAGGAAAATAGAGTAATAGAGTAAGTTTGTTTTTTGGTTGTGTCTGACTGAAGGTCCCATTTGTCCCTATCTTCCATATCGAGATGAAGATCAAACTGATCTTCTTCTTCTTGAAGATGATCATTTGGTGATCGGAACACGTGTTGAGGTGTTGAAATAACTGATGTTACTTTCCATATCGCACCCCCGGGGTATGTCACGATTTTTTTTTAACTGGATCAATTGTTTTGCATTATCAGATTTTCCATGATGAACAGATTTCAACAAAGTAGAATACATTATGGTCTGTAGCTCACAGTCCTGAAGCTAAAAATTATTTGAGTTGGAACCGAACCTCCCTGAATGAACTTCTGTACGATCTGTTACCTAGGTTTCATATGTGTTTTTGTGAAGTATACTTTAAAAAAATTTATTTTGCCTAGTTAAGTTTGAATTCGGTATATTTTTCGTATTTGTATTTGTATCATTCTGCAATAACGATTACCTACCAGGTGAAGCTACAATTGATGTTTATGAATTTGTGAATTCTTGAGAGGCACTTGTTTATACGCTTCGAGAACGGATTGAAATAGTGAGTTTGTACTACCATAATGGAAATAGTGCTAGAGCTGCTGCCCGTATTTTCAATGATAATCATTCAGGAAGAAATGTAGGACACAAATACGTTTCGAAATTATTGAACAAATTTATTGAAACTGGATCTGTTAACAAAAAAATAAGCATAAACATTCAGGGGTTGTCAAAAATGAAGCTATTTATACTGTAGTTTTAGGGCACGTTCGACTTATGGAAAATTCGCAATCAGTCAGAAAAAGTATCATTTGCCATCTTCTGGTGATGTCTGAAGTTTTTTCAACTAGACTTCAGACATCACCAGAAGATGGTAAATGAGAATTTGCCGCAACGTTGTGAAAATAATCCTTATGGGGATCAAATACACAGAACACGGAGCGAAACCCGAAAAAACAGCTCATCATACTTTATCCGTGAGAATCTTCGAGTTAACATATATATTTCAATATTAAATTTTACAAAAAGGATTTGAAGCTTTATATCTTCTATCAATTATCTGCGAGCGCTTTCGACAGTTGGTAGTACTGTCATCTTCTAGGCACTCCTCAAACCGAACTTGTCATCCTGTCGTCTGCCTCTTTATACAGTCAGAGCGTCTCAACTCAGGTATTACAGGTACTTTAGGTAAATTTGCCTGTATTTGTACTGCATCAGGTACTCTTCTCTAGGAATGTGTATGGTTTTGTTTAACATATTGAATATGAGGTCTTGTTGTGTTTTGATTTGTACTTGTTCTTCGATAATTGATTTATGACTGTTAAATTTATGGATGTTCAAGTTTTCCCAAATGTCCATGCGGTTTCCTTTGTTGACTTGTTTTATGAGTTTTATGTTCTCTGGTGGGGGGAAATTATGTTTGTTTTGTATGGCGTGTATTGCGAGGTTTGATTTATACCGCATATTGAAACTGCAAGAATTTTTTGGAAAATGAATCAAAACGTCAAATGTTTCAGTATGATCATTTTCTGTTGGCTGCTTAAATTTGGGATCAAATGTTTTCAGGAAAATTATTTCTTTTATTTTCATTGTGTATGTCGAGGTCTTACATCATTTTAAGTGGAACTCATTATGATCATTTTGAATCATCTTTGTGTGCAATTAGTCTTTAATTTTCATTCTCGTAGAACTGTGTAGTGTAAATCTCACAACGAAATGTTTTTCTGAATATAATATTATTTCATTTTACAAATACTCCTTCACATCAGTTTTTTTCATACTGAAAAAAATACTTCATTCTAATGAATCATAATTAACATTATTCAGTTACTCGAACATCTCCAGACGGTAAACATATCTATCACAAATAGCTGAAGAAATTATGTACAGCGAACTTTTATTATACTTCAAATGAGTTTATTTGATTTCAATTATTTCAACAGCGATAATACTCATCTATTTGGTTCTTGTTGAACGATTTTATCGATGTATGTACTTAAATATTTTTTTACTGCCGGATGAATGTAACAGTATTTAATTCATTTTCATGAATGTGTAAAATCACGGATCTGCTGAAATCTATTCGAAAGAAAACGAATATATTCAGTATACTATTTTCAATTTTGAATCAATTTGTGAAAAAGAATATTTTCAAGAACATTTACATCCTTACCTTGAACCCTGATAATCACGTCCAGCAGCTGGTAAACACGCAATACTGATAGTATTTCCTAAGTTGACAGGAGTACTGAGAAGCAAGAGCGCAATGTCTTCCTTCAATGTAGCGCTGTTGTAACTAGAATGATAATAGATAGAGGACACACCTATAGTTTGGGCAGCTTGGATTTCGTTGAGATTGTGGAGCCCCAGAATAACATTTACCGCAGTTCTGTAATAGAAATTCATTTCCATGTAAATCAACTCATATGGCCACATTATAACATTCAATCACCAATGGGGTTGATTGAAGCTGAGTTGTATTTGACACAATATGATGTGGAACATATCTACTTCAACAGAATGAGCCAGCTATACTGGCATTTGATATCCGCGGTTAAAAATTTCAAATAACAAGAAGTACCTCAGTCAGCGTATCACAACATTTGTCCTTTTTCAGTTCTGTTGGCATAGAAGGTGGGATGGAAGAGGGAGAATGATAAAATTATTTCTTTGATGAGTGGGAGAGTGTGGGGTGGTGGAGAAAAGTAGGGATATCGTCGGCAATTTTATGATTTTGAAGGATAAGCGCGTCTATATAAAATCAACGCTGATGTTGTTGGTGCTCTTTTCTCTTATTTTTCGATCCAGCTTTTTTATGTAGCAAAATATCTCATTTCCTACACAAAGAGCGAAAGACAACAACATCATCCCCAGGGGTTTTCTGCTGAAATCACTAGTCCCAGAAGAGACAGCAAAACGCGTATTGGAACGCGTCAGCCGAGCACTGATAAGGTCTCAAATTAAATACCACCATTAAAAGAGGTCAACTCTGATGCAGGATTCCTCAGAACAATTTGAAGAAATAACAAGAGAGACCTTGAAAGTGTATCACGGACCAATCTTCATCATGATTGAAAGCAATACCCACAACAATTCACAAATGCAGACCGAAAACAGGACAACTACGAAGTCGCCAACGTCATCAACGTGAGCTTACGCCCGCTCACGGACATAAAGGAAGCCTTGTTGCGAAAATGTTTGAACTCCGCCATTGCGCCAACATTTGTGTCCACTTTGGAGATAATTACTGCAGTAGTTTCCTTATTGATCAGATCGAAGCAGAAAAATTCAGATGGAAAACCTGAGAACAGCTGTATCGTAGATCCTACCTGCAGATGAAAGAAACGCTACATTCGTAATAAGATACCGATCTTAACGAACAGATGATCAAAGATGTTCTTCAGAAGGGACATAAGAAGAAGATTGTATGGGACCCAGCTGCATCAATTGAAATAAAGTTGTACCAGACTTTGAAAAAATACCAAGTCTACTTTTTGGAAAAAAGAGGTCATCGCTAACACTGCATCGCATCACTCCGCACCATACAGTAATCCCTCTCACTTGTATGGACTACCAAAAATCCCCAAGAACGGTGTTCCGCTCAGACCGATTATTAGCTCCAGAGATCCAGCTACTCTAAATTGGTTCAGATTTTCACTTCCAATAATATAACCACTGCAAGGACTAACTTCATCTTTCGTGAAGAATTCAAGGCATTTTGTTTAATTACTAGGGTCTATCGAAGTCACAGAACAAGATCAATTGATCAGTTTCGACGTGAAAAGCCTTTATACCAACGTTCCTGTCACAGAAGCACTTCAAATCATGCCGATGAAGCTATCCGAAGGCAGGGACCGGGTAGTTAGAACAAACTTACCTATAGAAGCTTTTGTGAAATCACTAGAATGATGTGTACGAAACTGCTATTTTCAGCTGAAGGGCGAATTCTTGCCAAAGAGATCGTCACTTTCACCAATTATAGTTAACACATATATAGCCTGGTTTGAAACTCTGGCCATCGAAAAAGTCTACAAGAAGCCTGGAGTCTGGTTGAGATCCGTTGAAGTCACCTCCATGATATGAAATCATTTGAATGGAGAACTAGACAACATTTTGAATCACATCAACAGAGTTAGACCTTCCATCACATTTACAACAAATTGTCATTTTTAGACGTTTTGTTGAAGACGTCCGACACTAAGTGTCGGACCTCTTCAGATACTGTCTCACGGGATAGTATTCAAATCACGAATCCAATCACCATATATCTACCATAATCAGAATAGGTATCATCAAGGCTTCAGTAGATTGCGCTTTCAACTCTGTTTTACAAAGAAAGGTGTTAAGAAGGAACTAGCCATCATCACGAAAAATCTTCAACGAAATAGTTACTCCAAAATGATGATAGAACAGACTTCAGCCGAAAGACAGCGAGAGCCCTGCAAGGAAGAGAAGCCGTCACAACCACTGCCTGCACTTTCCTACATCAGAGGATTGTCGGAAAATATAAGAAGAATTGGGTCCAACTACATCAGAATCTGCTTCAGATCTGGAAACATCATCCGTTGTACCCTCTCAGAAACCAGGCCACCAAACGCGAACTGTGATTCCAAGAATATTGCATTTACCGCATTCTCTGGGAGTGCGACAAATCCTATACCGGTGAAACTAAGAGACCATTGAAAGGCCGCATTGCCAAGCACAAAAAACACAGAGCGAGGAGAAACCAGCAAATCAGAAATAGCAGAGCATGTTTGGACTCATCAACATAACATAAAATGGTTCCAAGCTTAGATCATCCACAGGAGGGAACACTGATTTAGAAGAAAATTCAAAGAAGCTGCATAGATGTTGTCCAACGACGCATTCAGCAAAGCTAGCGTAGAGATACCCATAATGAAGTGGAAAACGGGCAACTCACGCCGATAGGTCATCTTCCGCTAAACCGGAGAGAGGGAAAAGAAGATAGGTGAAAACACTCGAATGACCTATAAATAATCCTCTCGGAGGAAAAGTCAATCGGATCGTCGTAAAGTGACTTGTCTGAAATATTTCAATTTTTGATTCAGATTTAATTTTAATTGTTCATTTTTCTGCCTGATTTTTATTTTATTGTGATTTTTTTCCAGGGTTCTTTTACTTAATAAAATTGTTTTTTAGCTTCTGTTTTTTATTTTCGTTTTTATTTGTTCTTTCAGAGATTTCAAACCATATTATATCATATTGGACAATGGAAGTCCGAACCAATCAAATTCACCATGAAACATTGTCAACCACCTTCAAACAAACCGAAATCATGTAAAAGACAAGATGAATGAAATAAAAATAAGTAACTGGAATGTATTAAACTAGCAAGTGTTAGAATCATAACAGTTACCTCAATATAAATAACGTAATGAATTCAGTGTAAAATATCAATTCAGATGGTTTGACAAGTAACAAATACTTATGGTAAGTTATATATCAGAAATGTTCGATTGCAGCACATTTCAAGTTTTTTTAGAACATTGATGAAAATGAGGCAAAATGACATGGGAATTGAAATTTACCAACAAACTGGAAATATTTCGGGGATTTGTGTTTCATTAGTGAAATAAGTAAAATGTATAAATATAACAAAGGAGTGAAATTGGTACGACAGGAATAAAAAAATGTGTCGGATGAAATTTTTCTTATCATTAATGTAAAAAACTGCGTACTAGTTACTGTAGACCAATCAGTATTCATCACATTTCTTGTTTATGAAAGCTACTTTTTGAAAATTTCAAACCAAATGAATGTAAAATAAGTCCATTTCATGACATAACTTTCATAAAGTTATTGAAATGAATCGACTTTGATTTTGTGGTAGGTCATTCACTTTGAAATCAGTTTATGATCTTCTTGAGTAGATGCGGTAGAACAGGCACAAAATAAGTTCTCATTTTAATCAATGGTCAAGCACTTATACAAGCTTATTGGATCACCAAAATATATCCAACATTCCGTCGATCGCATCAAGGTGTCACAAGCTATCATAGATACATATATTTCCACTTGATGGATGTGAAGGCATGATTGAAGTCATCCGAAATTTCAATCAAAAGGGTATCAAAGTGTTTATTCCGAATGCGACAGATACACCAACAAATCAATCAAGTCTGGTTTGGGACTTGAACATGATCAATATATTGTTACTATTGAACATCAGATAAAAAAATCGGCAAAATGATATCAACGAAAAGATATCACCTTTAGATATATTCTACCAAACAGAGCAGCAAAACCTATGACTTTTGGAGGTTTTGCTGCATTTGAGAAAGTCACTTCATCAGTTTCCGAAAATGATTTGAAAGCATTCATATTTCAATCACAAAAAAGCTGAAATTCATTTCATTTGTTTGGATCAGATTGCCTTTCAAAGAAGTTGAGGAAAAGCTGGTAGTATGCAGGTTGGAGTAATAGAAAGCGCTTTTTCCCCGGATTGTTTTTTTTTTGGTGGCGGGTTTAGAGGATTTCTGACATTCTCACAAAATCTGGAAATATTCGAGGGGGAACTTGACGTCTCAACTTCGATTTGTGTACTTGAGATATTCTAAAATGTCGAAATAACAATATCACTTCATGAGGCGTCTCAGATGATGTACCATACTTGCTAGCAGGACTTACTAATCTTGATGATTTGTGATATTTCCATCCTTTTTAAGAATATTTAGAAACAAGAAATGCAATCAGTTGCTCGTGATATTTCCTCGATATTTCTAAAACCGCATTTGACAGTTGATATATTTTTCATCAGAACATAGTGCCTTGGACAGGAAACTTTTACTTCATTGACCAGACGTATCATATAGGCGTTTTAGTGACGTAATACAACAAAATTTAAATATGGGCGTTGAATTTACCTTCTGAAAGTTTTGAAATATAAAAATTGCATCTGTCTCACAAATGGATACTTATTCAACTCACTTACAAATTTCTGATTTTATGAGCAGCAGTTAATACGAAATTTTGATCGATCAATACTCCACCTCCAGCATATCCGTTATTAACTCCCAAAGCGTTCTTATTTTGAATGAAAGTGTGCCATGGAAAAGCGCCTCTAGTTGCTTCTCCATTTTGTGTTCCTGGAGAAATGCCGACTGCAGATATTCCACATTTCACGTTGTTACAAGGAACGTACCCTGTTGGGCAAGTTGGAGGAGCTGATGTCGATGGCTGCAAGAAACGATTGAAATGTATTTGAAGAAAAAAGTTGAAAATTTTGAAATAAAATTCGGAACATTTTCAATAGTTTCTAGAGTAGATTTGTTTAAAAATCTGTTTGAAAAAAATATGTTTTCCCGTTAACCAGCTGTCGCACCCCTACGAAAGACAACCCTAAGAAGTCGAAACCTGTGCGAGCTAAGGACTAACGAGACCTTACCTTTTAATGTGTGATTCCTAACACGGGTTGGAGGATAGCAAGTGGAAATCGATTGTTGAGCCTGGGGCTTGAACAAGCGACCAACACGATGGTCGATTTGAGTGTGTGAACAAAGCACCCACGTCGAATTCACCAGCTACGGTCCGACCGGTGGTGTTTGATCTTTCTTCTTGAAGATGGTGATTGAAACACATGTCGAGGTGTTGAAATAACGGTTTGGTGTTCCAGTAATATTCATACCTCCCACTTCTCCATTTTTGCCGTCATACAGTCTTTCGCGACGCGAAAGCAATTGGCCTCTCTCTTTTATCTTCGTACACGTGACTAATCACGGCTGCTATGGTAAATTTACTAGCGTCAACTGTCAATTTTAATGTTCTGACACTTTTATAGCCAGTTCCATTCGGTTTCTTTTTTAATAATTCATATAGGGGTTGCATCACATCTGATGCACTCGGAATTAATTAGCAATAAAAATTAACCATTCACATAAACGATTTCAACTCTGTGACATTTTTTGGAATGAATGCCTTTTTAATGTGGTATTAGCCGCGGTGGTAGTGCGCGATCGGAAGACCGTGGGTTCAATTCCCTCTTCTACCAGATATTTTTCGAGAGAATTTATCTGGTTGAAACTGGAATAATTCAGCAACCGTGTTAGGAATCACACGTTAAAATGTAAGACCTCGTTAGTCCTTAGCTCGCACAAGTTTCTCAACTTCTGAGAGTTGTCGGTCGAATGGGGGCGACAGCTGATTAACGGAAGAAACAGATTTTAAACAGTTTTTTTTTAATGGCCTGTCTTTTCTTCAGAAGTTCTCAACCTGTTTTTATCAATAATGTGCCTAAGATACTTAACCCTGTTCTGAAAAAAAAACATGTTTCTTTCTTCACCATCAAACCACATTCATGGATTCTAGATAGAACTTTTTCTAAATTTGTTAAATGTTCTCAGTCGTTTCTGCTCGTAATTAGAATATCATCCATACAGTACACCACACCCGACATGCTAACAAAAATTTGCTCTATGATTTGTTGAAATATACTGGGCGCGCTTGTTATTCCGTACAGTAAACGCGTATACGAGAATGAACCTTTGTGTGGTGACAAACTTTCTAGAATCTTCTGTTAACATAACCTGCTGGTATGCGTCAGATAGGTCTATTTTAGAAAATGTTTCGCCTCCATGTAACTCCGAAAAAATATATTCTATCCTCGGAAAGGGGTATTGATGAATTTCCAATTGTGAATTTAGTGTAATTTTGAAATCACCGCATATACCTAGTTTACCATTAGCTTTTAGAACAGGGACAATCGGTGTTCCCCATTCGGGAAATTCAACGGGCTCTAAGACTTTATTTTTTACTAATCTTTCCATTTCTTCTTCTATTTTTGGTTTCATGGCAAACGGAACGGGCCTTGCGCTATAAAATTTCGGTATTGCTCCGTCTTTTAAACTTATTTGAATTTTATGTTTGTTAAATGTACCCTGACGACCATCAAAAACGTCTTTATGGCATTATTAATGTTGCTCATTATACATTCGGGCCCGAGAGCCTTTTTTTACCTGACGGAGTGCAGGAGCGTACTCTATAGTTTTCCCGAGTACACTACATATATGAAAATATTGAAAGCACGAAAATGATATAGTAATAATGATGAATGAAAAATCAGATTGAAGAGAAAAACATGCCATGGGCATTCAGTGAAGTCTAGAAGGTGTCTCAAAATACATCAAGGAAGAAAAACATGGCGGTAATGTGTACAAAGTGTGACAAAATACATCATTAAAGAAAAAAACATGGCAATTCAATGTTCCAACATGCGATCCATCAAAATACATTACGAAAAAATCATGGTGTGAATCTGTGTACAGGGCGTTTCAAAATATATCATTTAGGAAAAAACGTAGAATGTATCAAAAAAGAAAAAAATAAGATGCGGTCTGCCAATAATATGATGTATTTGGATTCCTAATGATGAGACGGTTTCAAATCCGTCAAAAACAGATCACCGGTTTTCACTTCTGGTCGTACGATTTCGAAAATTTTGACATCAATGGATTCGTTTTGATATCAAGAAACATAGTTCATTATTTTCCAAAGCCAAGAGGGCCTCATAAACTATTTTCGTTCTATTAGCTGCAACAGGCCGATGTGGGTACTGGGGGAAAATCATTGAAAAACCTTCGAATTGAAAGTTGTCGGGTCAAGGTTTGAATCAAAACGCAGAATTTATCAACAAAGAAAAACGCAGATTACTGCCATAAGAGCACTAAGTTGTATCTTCGTTAATGATAGTCACATCATCATGTGCATCACATCAAATGAAAGAAGAAGGAGTGTGGAATTCATAACGAGAACGTCATGTCAAAAAGTCAGTATTTCACACATAGTTTATCAATAGGTTACCGATCAATTTTCGTTTGAAAATACAGACTATCATCCTAATGAGTTTTCAGAATATATAGAACTATTACGCATCTTGTTTTGTCAGTATTCATTTCATTATCAGTTATGGGGAAAACCACAGACAACAAATTCATTGTTTTCGTTGAAAGTAGTCAGGTAATGATGTTTGTGGTAATATTATATATAACTATGATGTGTGAAGTAAGTATATGACAACGGGTCGTATGTTTCAGAGCATTTCTTGTCATGAAGTAGTGTTCTATAATATAGATCATCTTAGATTGATAAAATTTCTGCTGAAAATATATACAGAGGGGCTAATTTGTTTGTGCGTTCGACCGTTTTTTCGTTTGTACCTTCTTTGGTTCGTGAAGAACGTATATAAGGCGTTAAAAATGCAACATTTCTTATTTAATTCACATTTTCATATGTAGTGAAATACGGATGAAATATGACTATCCACAATATCATTTTGAAACAATAGTGATTTCTCAAGTCATTTTTCATTTTTATCGATAATGTGCGCCGATATAATTTAATAGTTTATCTCAAAACTCTAACCCAAATGTCAATGAATGAATTGAACAAAATGTAAAATTGAAGAAAGTTTGACAATAATATAAAAATAATGCCATTTAGAAATATTGCAGAAAAACGTTTCATTCAATCATTAAATATACTGCACGAATACAGATCTCTGAATCAATAGATACGGTCCATTGATTCGTTTTGTGGCACCTTTTTTTTTCTCAATTTGTAAGACTCTTTTTATTGAATAGACTACTCGAACACTAACCTCTAAATTAATAGAGAGGCGATTCATGAATTCGTCTAGTGGAATCTTTTTTCTGAACTAGTATGGCTCTTTTCATTGAATAGATTGCACAAACGGTCATCTCCGAGTCAATGGAGATGATTCATTATTTCGTGTAATGACACGATGAGTTGTTGATTATAGGGATGGGTAAGAGCATGCTTGCTTTTTAAGAATGAAAAGATTCTCCCTTTCAGGTGCTTTACTTACCTCACTTGTGGGGTGAATGACTTTCATTAGACCGCAAAAAAGACAGAACAGTTTTTACTTCATTTCAATGTTCTAACAGCAGAATATTGCTCTTCAAACTGATAGATACACTTCATTACATCGTCAAATGACCCCTTTTTATTAGAATAGGTGATTGATGATTTATTCGAAATATGCAACCAAATCGTTAAAAAGTTGTGTCAAACCAGCAAATTTTTCATTCAAATCAAGAAAACTGTTTATTTTGTGATGTAATGTAATGTTATTTTTCAGTTGTTGATTTTTTTGAACCGTGAAACTGTATGGTATGGAGGTATCGTCAGACTGAAGGAAGGAACCCGGATTATGTCTAGTGAAAACCTTATCAAAAGTAGAAAATTTGAGACCATGAGAAATAGATATTTTACTTGGAAAAAATTTCATCGTGCTGCAACTTTCCAGAGTATAGGTAGGTGGATGAAGAAAATATTAAAAATTAGTGGAATCGATACTAAAAAGTGTTTAGCACATAGTATGCGACATGCATCTACTTCTGCTGCCCTAAGAGCAGGAGTTGACGTTGAAATAATAAGAATGGCTGTAGGGTAGACTGTAGTTTTTAGTAAATCCTATAATAGAACTGTAAAAAATAATCAGGTAGAGTTTGTTCGTCCAGTTATTGAGATTGTACGCAATTAATGATTATTGTAGATGAAATTATTAAAATTATTGTTTTGTTATTGAATTGATTCCTTTGCTTAGATTGCATTTTATTCTCCAAACATCTACAGGGTGAGTAAACATGTAGGACAAGAGCGAAAACAAAAATTAACAGAATGATCGACCTATCTGGTAAGGAAGATCGATCTTGATTATTTGAGCTATTGTCCGTGATGTCTGTTATCCTCATAACACTTATTATATCCCAGTGGAATCTTGTTTTACTTTCAATCAAAGTAATGAATAGCTATCGGCAGATAAGTAAGATTTCAGAGAGATTTTTGTCCGATTTCAAACTGAATAATAAGTCATGTAAATATTCAGCAACTTACCACCTCAATGTGAGATTTTCACTAAACAATTTTACAAACACGCAACACGTGTTTCACCATACAATGGCTTCAAGAAAAAATCTAAAATATTGATCTACAATTCTGTTTATTTTTCACTTTTGTTGAGTTTTGTGACTTTCATTTGAATATATTATGGAAACGGCCGAAACTTGATGAAAATCAATAACTAACGTATTCTAGAAATACGTTATTGTGAGATTTTCACTAAACAATTTTACAAAAATACAACACGTGTTTCGCCATAGAATGGCTTCTTCGGTCGTGTCTTCACTAACAAATTGTACACATTCAATGTTATGTATACCATATTCTACTATTTGAAATTTCTACATTTCAAGTACCCGATTTTTACCTAAGTTTGTAATGAATTAAATTACCTGAGCTTACGTCCCATTTCCCACATTTGAAAAAATATTTAGTAACGGAGAGTTATTCAATTCTAATTGATCATTCAGTAGATTACCCGAATTACTGAATCTATCGATTTCTAAACATTTTAGATGATTCAGTTTCAAAGTCTTCTAAATGTAACACATATTATTCGTGATTGAACTTATGTCCTTCTGCTGAAAGATGGTTTGCAAATATGAAATTGGTGTTTCTATTTGAAAAACTACTTCAATGCTCTTCAATTCTTTGGGTAAATAATCTCTCTGTTTGGCCAATATACAGTTTTGGATAAGAGCCACAAGTCAGCTTATATACTCCTAATCTATCCGATACCGGAGTTTTGTCTTTATTATTTTTAATGAATCTACTTAGATTATTATTCGTTCTGTAGACTAAGTTTACGTATTCTTTCTTCAAAAAACGAGAAATTTTATTGGTTCCTTCACCCAAATATGACAATGTCCTATAACTAGCGTTATCGCATCTTGAATTTGGGTAGACCAGGTCCATGACTTGCTTTTATAGTTTTTTGGAAAGAATGGAGTCTATTATATCTACTTTATAACGATAGTTAACAGCGATTTAAATTTTTTCTGAAGGTGATTGACAATGTTTTATGATGAATTTCACTAGTTCGGACGTCCATTGTCGGATATATAAAATGATTTGAAATTCCTGAAACAACTAAAAAAATAAGAATTCAAAATGAATAGCTGGAAATAACAATTATATTGAGCAAAAAAACCTGAAATGAAATAAAAATGGAAAAAATAAAAAGTTAAGAGATTTCAAGCCAAGTTAGTTCACGACGTTTCGATTGTTAGTATCTACAATTGTCTTCGAGTGATGACTGGATTGATTCCTCCGAGAGATGACTACTTATGGATTGTTTGTGTACTTTCACATATCCCCGCTTTCCATTTTTTCTGCTCCACTGGTTCAGTGGGAGAGGACCGTTTGGCGGGAGTTGGCTGTGGTGATGGATATTGTTCTCTACGAACAGAAGATCAAAGAGGTTCTTCAGAAGGTATAATACACAAATATCGTACGGGACCCTACTGCATCAATTGAAAGGAAGTTGTACCAGATTTTGAAAAAAAGTCTATTTTTCGGACAAGGAAAGATCATCGCTAACACCGCGCCACAGTAAGCCCCCTCATTTGTATGGACTACCCAAAATCCACAAGAAAGACGTTCCGTTCAGACCGAAAGTGGAAAACATCTGTATACCGAAAACCCACTCACATGGGACAGTATCTGTACCACGAATCAAACCACCATCAATCGACTGAAAGAGGAATCATCAAGACTCTATTAGACCGTGCTTTTGGGCTCTGTAATACGAGAGAAGGTCTCAAGGGAAACACACACAACGAGTGGTCCCAAGCTGAGATCATACACAGAGAGAAACATTAGTTCAGGAGAAAATTTAATGAAGCCGAATACATGTTGTTCAGCTGAACAACATGTATTCGGTTTTTTTAAAGTACGTTCATGTTTTAAGCTTTCGATGGAGGAAGGTAAGTTGTTCGAGCCGATTCGAGCTGGAGCTTATCGACTTTCCACTTGTGCGTTGTATAAGTTTATTAATTGTTGCTGTGTCAAAACAACTTTGAGATTTCTGAACATATAGTGGAGAGATGAATGTTTGGGAATCAGGGCCTTGCAATGTTTTTCCATTCTAAATGTGAGTAAACGAATAGTCCTAAGAATTTACAGCTGTTATTTATAGGCAGAGGTGTGTTATTCAAAATTATATCTACATCTACCAATTGCCTCTGATGACTATAGTTAGTTTAGTTTTGCCTGCATTGAAATAAAGAGTGATTTGATTGAACCAAGAAGTTAGTTGGCATAAAGACTACGTTGGCATAAAGACTTCGTAGGAAAAATTTTAGATTTCCTCATTTCAGGAAGCTACGAGATTTCTGAGGAATGACCCTACAACTATGTACCAGAAAAAGGTTGAGGAAACCCTCAAAACAATAGAATTGGTTGTGAATGGAAAGGATAAATGTAAAGCATTGATCATGAATCCTTAATAAATTACACAAAACCAATTTCCCAATAAGACCAGTGGTGTCGATTGTAACGGTACCTACCAAAAAAATCTCAGAAATCCTGATAACATTGATTCAAACTTATACCAATTCAGAGTCGAAATTTAGTATGAATAATTCTTATCAATTAGTGGATAATATTAAAGACGTAATTCTCCCAGATAACTCAAAATTAATATCGTTCGATGTTCAAAATTTATTTCCCATTATTCCGTCAATTGAAACAATTGGACTAGTTGAGTATCTCTCAGACAAAAACCACGTGAATCCACTGATAAAACAGGAAATTTCAGATTCTATCTATGCACTGAAGGAATTATTATGGGGAACCCTTTGAGTCACTTGCTGCCGGAAATTTCAATGGATCACATAGAGTATGAAATCATGATAATCAGTTAGCTAGCAATTGTTTGTACTGGTACAGATACATAGATGATGTCTTAGTCTGTTTTATTGATACATAAAGTCAATTACGCAAGTTCATTAAATATGCAAATTCCATCCACCGTCAATAAAATCCACCACTGAGAGGAAGGTAATTAATTCAATGAATTACCCTGACTTGACCATTACGAAAAATAATAATCAACATGAATTTGCAATTTTCCACAAACCATCGTACACGGACATGTTCATACATAATTCCTCCACACACCCTTACCAGCATAAATTTGCGGCATTCAATAGTATGCTTCACAGACTATTGAATATTCTACTGTCTGAGAGTGATTTCCAGAGAGAGCTGAGTTTCATCAAACAAATCGCTGTTAACAACGGTTATAAGGTAGATATTATAGACTCCATTCTTTCCAAAAAAACTAGAAAAGCAAGTCATGGACCTGGTCTACCCAAATTCAATATGCGATAACATCAGTTATAGGACATTGTCATATTTGGTTGAACCAACCAATAATATTGCTGTTTTTTAAGAAAGAATGCGTAAAAGTAGGGTACTGAACGAATAATAATCTAAGTGAATTCATTGAAAATAATAAAGTCAAAAGTTCGTTGTCAGATAGATCAGGAGTATATAAGCTGACTTGTGACTCTTGTCCAAAACTGTATATTGACCAAACAGGGAGATTATTTTCCCAAAGAATTAAAGACCATAGAAGTAGTTTTTAAATAGAACAACCAATTCCATATTTTCAAACCACCTCTACAAGAAGTACATGAGTTCAATCATGAATACGATGTGTTACATTTAGAAGAGAAGAGTTTGAAACTCAATCTTCTAGAATGTTTGTAAATCAACAGATTAAGGAATTCGAGTAATTTAGTGAATGATCAATTAAAATTGTATAACTCTCCGTTACTGAATATTTTTTGAAATGTGGAAAATGGGACATAAGCTCAGATAATTTAATTCATCACAAATTAAGTAAAAATCAGGTAGCTGTAGGAAGGTAAATTGTAGAATGAGTTATAGAAGAAGCCATTGTATGGCGAAACACAGATTGCATTTTTGTAAAATTGTTTAGTGAAAATCTCACAATGAAGTGTTTTTAAAATACGTTAGTTATGGATTTTCATCAAGTATCGGCCGATTCCATCATATATTCAAATATAAGTCACAACACCCAACAAAAGTGAGAAATAAACAGAATTTTCGGAAACTATTTTTATGAAATTTTCATTTGTGACTTATTCCTATTATCGAAAAACAAATCAGGAACTCTTCTCCAACTAAATAACCACGATATGAATTTCATGAATATGAATGCAAATATATATTAGACAAAAATAAAATCTCACCGACTGTGTGGGAGTTTGAATTCTTGGATCGATGGCAACATCACTGCATAGAGATGGAATGGTACAAGTGAAGGTCCTCCTTTGTGCTAAGACTGAAACTGCAAAACATTTACTATGATTGATCTTGTATTTATTATAAAATGCAAATATATCACAAATATTGGCTTTTATCCTACATAAATATTTATAACGATCAAAACTGATAACAATGATGCACTGTTTGGAACCTTTGGTGTAGTAATGACTATTACTGGAGTTTTTTTCCAACACCAAATCGTTATTTTTAACACCTCGACACGTGTTTCGATCACCAATAGATTATCTTCAAGAGGAAGATCAAACTAGAAACTAATGCGGAGCTAACGCTATTTATGATATATAGGTAAACTTTACAGGTATACCACACATACAGTTATACCAACCTAAACTAATTTTACAATTTTGCCTTATCTATTATTTTACAATATATATTCAATTGTATATAAAACAATTTTTAGCTATTTGAAATTAATTTCACAATATTGCCTATCTAAATTTATTTTTGCAATGTGTCCTTTTGTAGT
This sequence comes from Leptinotarsa decemlineata, assembly GCF_000500325.1. Taxonomy (NCBI): domain Eukaryota; kingdom Metazoa; phylum Arthropoda; class Insecta; order Coleoptera; family Chrysomelidae; genus Leptinotarsa; species Leptinotarsa decemlineata. Next base: position 153,733 of record NW_019289896.1, read on the forward strand.
AATCAGTAAACCCAACAATATTATTTTAGCAAGCTATATAGTATGCTATTTGGTATAGGTCCGTCATCATTATTCATGATATTATTGTGTTTACTTATTTCCACACTCTCATAGGCATCTAGTTGCCTGTTGTTGTTAACTTGTCTGACTAATCTTAATGAACTGAAGTCTAGCCAATATGGAGGGTTAAAATACGATATATTTAGTATATCCTGACAGTACACATCACTGTGGACAGCACAAACGGGCTGCGTTGAATTTTTTAGTGCATTGTCTTCTGGCTTTCCCTCTAACACATGATAGGTTCACAAAAAAAAAGACGTACAATACAGGAAATAGCAGCCACTAACGGTTTCTCGAGGGGTATTGTAGATGACATAATAAGGAAGAAGAAGTTTAGGTTAAGAATGAACGAACTCTCGACTTTCAGAAAGGACAAAAATCAAGATAAATACATCTCAGTTCCATGCCACCAATATACGAAGAACTTTGGAAAGATTTTCAAGGAACAAGGTATGAAGGTGGTTTTTAAAACAAGTCATACGCTACAGAGCCTTTTGGGAAGTCCAAAACACGAAGTCGAGAATTCGGAAAAGTCTGGAATTTACGAAATTGAATGTGAGGACTTGCGATGCAAAATATTATGGACAGACAAAAAGATCTATCAAAGTGAGATACAAGGAACACATAGCACACTCAAAATATAGAAGACCTGAAAAATCAGCAGTCGCCCATCATATTATGCAACAAAACGATATTGATTGTGATGATTATAAACTTTCAGAGATTCAAAATGAATATTGAATTATAATTTTGACATATACAAGAGTATAACATTGGTTATACCTTCATGAACCAACAGGAAAATTGACAAAAGGAGAGCGTCACTTGTCATGATGTATATTGTAACTGAACTGGAAAGAAATCGTGAACTGATATCATTTCTCTGGCGACTCTGATTTTATAAACATCCGAATATTGTGATAATGAGTTCAAATCAATTTTCATACAAGGCAGCTTCCATAAGCTGAAATGGGGATTACCTTCGAATTATCTTTATTGTTGTGTACTAATCTCGAATGTACATAATTTTTCAATATGTTTTCTTCAATGTTCGAAATATTGACTGAATAGGCTTTGTGAAATAACAATATATTTGATATGAATCCTTTGTATTCCTGAAATTCTTATGAATTTTCACACTGTCCAATAACAATATCGTGACTAACTACTTTTGTCACCGCATAATTACTAGCCGGAAATGCAAAAGTGGTGTGGAGCATAAATAAACAGATTAAGTATAATTCATCCGGATATTTCCCATTTTAGTTAATGGAAGTGTATTTCCTTTCATTATTGAGAGCAAGAAATGTCCTCGATCTATAATAAGAGATGATGAGTAATACTATGAGTAACAAAAATATAGTCTATTTCACCAAATCGCTGAAATTGATGGACTGTTCACCTGAAGTAACAAAATCATCTGTTTTTCCATGACAATATAAAAATTTGTGACTCAAACCTTATTTTTCGGAAAGTTGTGAAAAATTATAAGTGGAGATTACGTCTTACATTTGTTTTCTGTCAACAGTATTCAAAATTCATAACGATAACGATTTTGTTCGGATCATATCTATCGGTACTGTTCACATTTTTTTTTTTTCGCGACGGAAGAAAATATTCAGCTTCTTAGGGAGACCGCTGATTCTCATATATCTCATGGATTTATTTACTTGTAACTAAGATTTCTCCATTGGATATTGAACTCCTATCGATAGTTCATTTTCTTCATTCACGATCTGTATTCCAATTGCTGATTTCTCAGACTAATGAGTATTTAATAGTTCAGATCGCTATAGTCTCTCCACATATCGTGAGAGTTCAATGAATACTTAACCGATTCGTATTCCTGAATTATTACTCCATTTCCGTACACAGTTGAACTTTCACTAAAGATTTCATTCAAATGCTTTCAACAGTAGAAGCAGTACATTATTCATGTAACTCATTACTACCTCTTCTTTGGAAGGACACTAATTGAAAAATAGAAGTTGAAGATGAACGATATGTTCATCTTCAACTTCAACGACATATTTGTTATGATTCTGAATTGATCTGATATGTTCTTCACTAACTTCTTGTAGCTTCATGAAATCAAATATGTTAACCATATGTTACTACTTTTTCTCAAAATTCTTTCTTGTGAACCTGAATGTTTTTTGTTTAGGATAGTTCATATGAAATTTCATCTCCTTGTTCGACCTCACATCCAGAAATGAAATGATTTTCCACCGACCCGAAATCGTACAGTCGAGATCCCTCGGGATTAGAAATGTCAATCCCGCGGGATCTCGAAATTTGCGTGATCTCGTCTAGTTAAAAAAAAAATTACATTACTGAATATAATGAAAACTGCTTGTTTGTGATAATGAGGTTAATTGAAACAAAATATTATTTGTAAGAAAACAAAAGCCTTTATCCTTCAATATTACTAACTGAATTATTAACAGTTTTACTATCATGAACATAATCTAAACAAAAGTAGGTGAAGTATAACTCAAGGAGATTAAAAATTAGTTACGGGTAATTTTGAAAGAAACTTCTTAAAAAACAAATTGTATCAAGAGTACTATCTGCTAACCGGCATCTAATATCCGTTACAATGTAGCTAGCTGCTGAGAATGCCCTCTCCGACTCAACACTGGTTGGCAACAGCGTGTCTAAGCAACTATATGCAAACTGGAAAAATGTCCTCCTCGTTACTCCATACTCAAGTAAATCCATTTCTTTTTTTATTACCGTCCTTCATTTATCTGAGCTTGTGGATCTGGATACACGTTTAAAAGGGCTTTCAGACGCTCGCAGATTTTCTTCTGATTCCTCTTGAAGTGAAGTATTAGTTTGTGTAGCAGTAGCACTTAAATTTTAATCCTCTGCAATCATAGAAAGTGGCAAGTCATCTTCGATCAAAACTGCTGTATTAATCTCCATTTGGTTTGGTTCTTCACGATATAATCGTGTGATTACATTTTTCTTTCCTTTCCTTATGAGACATTCACTTGGCAATTGGAAAGTATCGTTGCCTTTCCATTGCTTCAAATCATCTTGATAATTATGCAGATTTTTCAAATATAACAGCGCTTCAGTTGCTCATATGCAACGCTCGGAAATACGATTGTTCATCGAAGATACCAACTTTTCTGAGAGAGGAGTTTTTAGGTCTTCTAGCTTTGAAATCATGAAACGCACTAAACTAACTAAATCAGTACCGCGACGGCACAGCCAATTTCTCTGGTTCATATGTATTTTTCAAATCGATAAGGACAGCATATTCTTCATCCGTGAAAAAATAGTTTGAATTGGAACTGAGTGAGAGGTCAACTAGAGTCTTAGCTACACACTGCTTCACTCTATTTTATGTACTCATCATGTTGCATAGGCTAGACTAACGTGTCTTGCAGTCAAGAACCAGCTGAATAATTTTATCAAACTCTTGCTGAATATAATTCTTGGTAGGAGAATTCCTAAAAAGTTTGACGCATTTTCGCAGTTTCGATATAATCATTTGGTATTCTGTAGCCAGATCAAATTGTCATATAAGTAAGGAAAAGTATAAACCATCATAATTATCCAGATTGTCGTCCAAACTTGTTCTTTCTCCGCGCTGCGATTTGTGTTCAGTTCAGAGTCTTCAAATCAATTCTTCTTCTTCATTAGATTCTACATCTCGAACGGGATCACGTCATATTATGCTTCGGAATTGCTCGCGAAAAATTACACGGAATCTCGCGAGATCCGAATCCCGCGAGATCGGGATTGCATTCCCTAGTTGGATTATATCCAACAGGTGTCAGTGCAGCAAACTTCAATGAAGTATACAACTGCTGAAATCGATTTTCAATAATAAGAACAGGCACACTTGCAGACCGATTTCGAGCTATTTGGTCTCTCGTCAGTGCAAGGTAGTGGCCATCATCAACCTTTAGTTGATATTCCATAATTGAAAATCGAATTCCTTTAAGATTATCATTCCTCTAACCAAGCTGAAGCGGTCGACAAACAACAAATTTATCATCCTCCATCTGGTAAACAACGTACTAACCAACCACATAGCCAAAATTCGTCCAATTCCTCGTATAAGAAAAGGAACCTTCACATTCATTCAGTGGGCATACTTGAAGACTGGCAGTGAATTAAATTACTTAAAAAAACAATCTGTTCAGGCCACTCCCGACTCACCCACATTGTAGGTTAATGGACTGATATCTATCAGAAAATAACTATTCTCCTGGATAACACCACGAAGGAGGGTTTGGATTATATCCAACAGGTGTCAGTGCAGGAATTATCACAGAAGTATTTTATATGATATACAGGGAATATTCCATGAATATCTAGTGCTGTGTGGGATTGTTCATCGAAGATACCAACTTTTCTGAGAGAGGAGTTTCTTCTTCTAGCTTTAAAATCATGAAACGCAACGTATGTTCTGTACTAACTAAATCAGTACCTCGACGGCATAGCCAATTTCACTAGCTCATATGTATTTTTCAAATCGTTAAGGACAGCATATTCTTCATCCGTTTGAATTGGAACTGAGTGAGAGGTCAACTAGGGTCTTAGCTACACACTGATTTACTCTATTTTATGTACTCATCATGTTGCATAGGCTAGTCCAACGTGTCTTGCGGTCAAGAACCAGCTGAATTATTTTGTCAAACTCTTGCTGAATATAATTCTGTTTAAAAATCTGTTTAAAATCTGTTTTTCCGTTAATCAGCTGTCGCACCCCTACGAACGACAACCCTCAAAAGTCGAAACTTGTGCGAGCTGAGGATTAACGAGGTCTTACCTTTTAACGTGTGATTCCTGAAGCATATCATTCTTGGTAGGTGAATTCCTAAAAAGTTTAACGCATTTTCGCAGTTTCGATATACCCATTTGGTATTCTGTAGCCAGATCAACTTGTCATATAACTAAGGAAAAGTATAAACCATCATAATTATCCGAATTGTCGTCCAAGACTTGTTCTTCCTCTGCACTGCGATTTGTGTTCAGTTTAGAGTCTTCTAATCAATTCTTCCTCTTCATTAGATTCTACATCTCGAACGGAATCACGTCATATTATGCTTCGGGATTGCTCGCGAAAAACTACACGGGATCTCGCGAAATCGGAATCCCGCGAGATAGGGACTGCATTCCCTAGTTGGATTATATCCAACAGGTGTCAGTGCAGCAAACTTCAACGAAGTATAAAACTGCTGGAATCTATTTTCAATAATAGGAACAGGCACACTTGCAGACCGGTTTTGAGCTATTTGGTCTCTCGTTAGTGCAAGGTTGTGGCCATCATCAACCTTTAGTTGATATTCCATAATTGAAAATCCAATTCTTTTCAGATTATCATTCCTCTAACCAAGCTGAAGCGGTCGACAAACAACAAATTTATCATCCCCCATCTGGTAAACAAGGTACTAACCAACCACATAGCCAAAATTCGTCCAATTCCTCGTATAAGGAAAGAAACCTTCACATTCATTCAGTGGACATACTTGAAGACTGGCAGTGAATAAAATTGACTAAAATAACAATCTGTTCAGGCCACTCCCGACTCACCCACACTGTAGGTTGATGGACTGATATCTATCAGAAAATAACTATCCCCCTGGCTAACATCACGAAGGGGGGTTTGGATTATATCCAACAGGTGTCAGTGCAGGAATTATCACAGAAGTATTTTATTCATATGGCAATTTTCCATTATAGGAACTAGCACACTTGCAGACCGATTTCGGGCTATTTGGTTTCTCGTCAATGTAAGGTAATGGCCATTATCAACCTTAAGTCGGTGATAGTCCATAATTGAAAATCGAATTCCTTTCAGAGTATCATTCCTCTTACCATGCTGAAGCGGACAACAAACAACAAATTTGTCATCGCTCCATCTGGTAAACAAAGTACTAACCACCCGCATATCCAAAATTCGCCCAATTCCTCGTATGAGGAAAGGAACCTTCACATATATTCAATGGCTATACTTGAAGACTGGCTGTAAATCAAATAAATTAGAAGAAAAATTCATTCAGGATAGTCTCGACTCATCTACACTGTAAGTTATTGGACTGACATTTTTCAAAAAACAACTATTCCCCTGGCTGATATCATGAAGGGCGTTGGATTATATCCAAAAGGTTTCAGTGCAGGAATCTTCACAGAAGTCCGCTGAAGCGGACGACAAACAACAAATTTGTCATCGCTCCATGTGTTAAACAAGGTACGAGTACTAACCAACCGCATATCCAAAATTTGGCCAAGTCCTCGGATAAGAAAAGAAACCTTCAAATAACGCCAACGGCAAAAGCAGAAAATACTTCTGTGAAGATTCCTGCACTGACACTTGTTGGATATACTGCAACGCCCTTTGTGGTTTCAGCCAGGGGAATAATTGTTTATTGATAGAGGTCAGCCCATTAACCTTCAGTGTAGGTGAGTCGAGCTTGGCTTGAAAAAATTGTTCTTTTAGTTGATTTGTTATTCTTGATGACAATGAAACAATTTAATGTTGGTAGTGTGTGACTTTCCTTTTCTGCCGAATGTCATCTATGTAATCCATAAAGTAATCCTCCCTCAATATTTATAAAGGATTATACGCTGACATTGCGACTTTGATTCGGTCACTGTACTAAGGTAAAATGCACAGCATGCAATCTGTGCCCAGTTTGCGTATTTGGAGATTGTTTTATATTCTATATCCTGTGATCGGATCAATTTCGATGTCTATGAGCTTGAAATTTTAAAAGATGGAATTCTGAATACTGAGTGTTCTTGTGTTAAAATATTGAAGTGAGGTTGGAATATCTTTCAATTCATGTATTTACTTAAATGAATCTGAATCATTTCATGATTATTTTCTATATTTGACAATATGTTGATTNCTCCACAGTCTGCCTTTTCATCTTGTGTGTATAGTCTACCTATATAAATGATTCTTCTTCAATACATAATCATCAATTCTCACCTTTTCAATATATCTATACGCTTCTTTTATTTCTCATAATATTACAAACTTCACTGTTTGTAGATCATCAGTCTGAGATGCTATTTCCTATCACTTTCCATACAAAATAAAAAAATAAAAGTATGTGGTGACATTGAATTGTTTGTACTTCTTCTGGCCAGGGGTGTGTCAATAATGCATTTGTTATCAATTATGTTTCTTTTCTTATGTAATTACTGCTTATTTTTCCTTAATTAATTGTATGTGAAATTGTATTTTAAAAAACTAATTGCAACTGAAAAAATATTTTGTATCTGCATTTTTATTTAATTACTATTCTCTAATTATTGTACTCTAATTATTCTGGATTCTTATATGTTCAAGTCATTTGAGTCAGAATATTCATTCACGAAACAATTCACAGTTCTGGATATTTTCCTTATACCCATCTAGATGAACAGTTAAAGATCTTCAAGGCCCTGCCGCTGTCTCTTTCTTGAAACTTTCCGAGCTCCCTAAGTATTGATGTCGTAACTTTTTCATCGAACTAATCGTTGAGGAATTGTCTCTATATATGAGAGATTCGTAGTAGTGGAGTATTTGTACTCCTTCAGTACTCTATCTTCCATAACAATTTCAAAGTCTCCGCATAAGGTGGTATTAACCTTGATAGATTCATCCTTCTTTAGAGCACTCTGAAATCTACGCTTGAAGAGAGCGTTGCAGTCATCCACAAAGGCTGAGGCGTCAACTAGTTGACACAACAGAATCCGTCACGTGTAAATTCGAATGGCATTTGAAAACCTCTATGATCCCATAAACAAACTATCGAATGTTTCATCATCAAATACTGCTTCGAAAACATCAGTGCTATCAACAAACCAAAAAAATGTTTCGTTCACCCCAATTTATCCAATGAGTACTCCAATATGAAAAAATCGATTTGTTGATAGTGTAACATCTCCATATATTGGAACAGCATAATAAAAAATGATTTCGCAACAACTCTAATTGAAACATCATACCATCTGGCATCAGTTCCTCAGATGATGACTCCTCATTTAATCTAAATGAAAGTCTCGGAAGTGCATGAAAAAACATTTAAAACATGTCAAAAGGTAGCATGTGATGCAATACTTGTTGTACCTATGCAATACTTGTACCTAGTTATTGTACCTATTGTGTAATAACACAACAGGTATTCATAAAACACCGATACTGGAAATACTTTGCAAATGCAAAAATCCCGTCAGAGTTAAATATTGGTTGCCTATCCCGGAGGGCATGAGAGCCGTTGCTACTTATGATTAAGGGCGGTAGGAAACTGTAAACAACAGGAATCGGCCACCACTGCGGCGGATAAGTTACCGAGAAAATCCATCAGATGGCAAAACGATACAAGTGAAAATGGAAATGAATCAAATAGATGTGTTTTGTCACATCTTCGTCCCCCCTTCAGACAGGTGACAGGTGTCCATAAAACAATAGTGGAAGTGGCACCTGTGGATAAATTATGAACATTAAATAGGCAAAAAAAAACACTAAATAATGGAAAACATGCGTCAAGGCGGCTTGTTATAACCTTCAAGGTGCGAGGCGTGAAAAACTCCTTTTTCGCGGTCGCTATCCGAGCCTTGCAGAAGGTACGTATCATCCCGAATACATTTTTTCATTCGATAAGGTCCTTCAGAAAGTAATAATGATTTCTTCGTTTCAACTTTCAGGGCTAACGATATATTGTTCGCTTTCAAGAGAACAAGCTCATCAGGAATAAACATCCTATAGGGTCGTCCCGGGTACATGACCGCTCTACGCTTAGCCCTAGACTCCATTGTCTCCTGGGCCAGAACGAGATTATCCACTGCCGGGAGGTTATTGTCAACAGGTGGCACCAGCTGATCGGGTAGTAGCTTTTCCCGACGCACCCCAAACTCAAGTTCCTCGGGCGTGAACCCAGTGGACTCATGAACGACAGAGTTCATAAATTGCTGGAAAAGAGGTAAGTCAAAAGCCCATTTGGTCTGATGGGTGTGACAGTGGGTCCTTAAAATACGGGCTATTTTCCGCATACACCTCTCCGAGGGGTTAGCGCGAGGGTGTCGCACTGAGACAAACTGATTTTATCCCGAGTGAGGTTATGGTGTCTCTCCATAACGTCGAGGTGAACTGTGAGGCGTTGTCTGAAAGTATACGTTTTATCTTTGCATGGCGGGAGAAGTAATCCTTTGTTAATATATTTAACATGGCTCGCGTAGTGGCTTTCTTTAGTGAGTAAAGGGTAACATACTTTGTGAATACGTTCAAGATGACGAAAATAAAACAGACACCACCACCACTCTTCACTAAAGGACCCAACACATCTAAAACGAGCAAATCATCCTTTGATTCTGGCAGTATTTGCTTTTGTGGGGGATTTGGTAGAATGGAAATTTTTGCTCTTTGGCAAATGTCGCAGGATTTCATGTAACTTTTGATAATCCTCTGTAAATTAGGGTGATACACTTCATCTCGCATGGCCAGCCAGGTTTTATAGACCCCATAATGCCCTATGGCAATATGATAATTCATTATGAACTCTCCCACCATCGAGGTCGGGACATATAACAAAACATTTTCCTGACTGGACCCTCTTTGGAACAGAATATCATAATGGAGGATGAACCTTTTTTGTAGTTTTGTATTATCCGGAAGGGAATTCTTAATTTGTGTTATTTTACTGTCCTCGTACTGAATGTTTTTCATATTTTTTATTTCTTTCAGAAATGGATCCAAAAGCCTTAGAGAAAAAATGCTGAAACAGTTGTCAGAGGGTGAAGGCAATCGATCACAGGCATGTCGGGAGAGGGCGTCAGCCACAATATTCTCGTGACGAAGAACGTGATAAATCTGAAAAAAATACTCCTGAAGCGCTAAGGCCCAACGGGTAATCCTAGGAGAAAGTAACCTACAGGTGATGAGGTGAGTTAAAGTACGACTGTCAGTATATAGGTAAAAATGTTGTGCCAACAAATAGACCCTCTATCGGATGATACACCAAACGGCAGCCAAAACTTCCTTTCCACTGGAACTGTACCACCTCTCACGATCCAACCGTAAACGACTTGCCCAAGCAACAGGGTATTTACGACCGTCCCTCACTTGAAAAAGTTGTCCAGTTATCCCATAATCGCTAGCATCTGTGGTGTCGTACCAGGGAAGTTCTGGATCTGGATGGTGGAGCAGAGTCGCATTCTGTAATTAATGTTTTGAATTTTCGAATGATTTTTGTTGAAGCTGGTCCAACTTCCAGGAATTCCTTTTCTGTGCTAAAGAAGTCAACGGTTCTGATAAGACAGCAAAGTTAGGAGTCAACGACCTATCATAGTTACATAAACCCGTGAATTTCTGAACATCCTTTATACTTTGTGAGATTTTATAGTCCACGACTGCTTGCACTCTCTCAGGATCTGGACGAACCCCCGTAGGTGAGATAATATAACCTAGTAAAGGCAGTTCAGTCTGAAAAAAACTGACATTTCGAACCTTTCACTATAAGGTCAGCCTGCTTCAAACGTTATAAAACCTTTCTCAGGTGATCCAGGTGCTGCGACACACTCGATGAGGCAACTAGAAGGTCATCAATATAAGTTACCAAGAAGTTAGAAAATTCTGCTCCAAATATTGTATCGATGGCTCTGGAGAAGGATGCTACTGCAGTCGAAATACCATAAGGTAAAACACACCGTTGGCAAGTTTTTGTGCCAACCATAAACCCAGTATATTTCCTATCTCCCAGTCAAATCGGTATCTGCCAATGACTTTGCGATAGATCAATTTTTGATACAAATTTTTTGCCATTCAACGACTTGATAATGTCATCAATCCTCAAACGTAACTCCCTGTCAGGCTGAATAACAGAGTTAAGATGTCTCGCATCCAGGCAAATGCTGATTTCATTTGTTTTTTTCACGGTGGTCATAAGAGGGGAAATATATGGAGTACTTGTCCGTTCGATAATACTCCATTTTTCCAATTGAAGAATGGCTTCATTTACTGCATCCCGGTGAGCCACTGGGATCGGGTAAGCCAGTTGCGCAGCTTCCTTATTGTATAGATGATTTTGAACGGATGTTTTGAGTTCGCCTTTGGAAGACCCTGACCTACATCAAACGATAAAAGCAAGGTGACTTTGAGGTAATGTTTTAAATTTGACCTTGAACGACCTTCATTGATCCACGTGGTCATTTCTAAGATTCGACTTTGAACGACCTTCAGCCACATAGACGAAGAGACTTTTGGAGTGCGTTTTCAGTTTGACTTTGAGTGACCTTCTGCAATATCACATGCTTTTGCTGATGTGAATTTGAGAGCGCTGATGTATTCTTCTTCCCTCCCCCACTTTTTGAATGAACATATAGAATAGGTGCCACTCATTCACAAGAGTCAGTTTGATTTCGCGCGTATTGAATATACCTACAAATATTTTTCACTGTGATAGGTGTGGTGAAAGTTTCAGCCGTAAAGATAACATGCGTCGTCATCAAATGCAGTCCTGCAGGCCGGATAATGATGCATGTCCTCCAGAAAAACGATCCAGAGTGGATTCTGCCCAACCAAATGCAGTTCAGGAATTGTGCAACTATTGTGATAGAATGGTGCCTGTAAATAGGATGAATTCTCACCTCAAAATATTGGAGCACAAAACAAATTCCTGTACGGAATTTAAAGATGGTGTGGAAATCATCAACAGTGCTTTTCAATATAGGATTGTCAGCTACAGGGTCGAAAGTAAGAATCTGCATTCAGACTATCAATCTTTCTTCAATGAAGTGAGACATAAAGTTGTGACTTTGATTGATAGAATGCTGCAAGTTCATAACACCTTGAAAGTGAACATGGAGTTGTTTGGGAGATACATACTTCAGACGCAGGAAATATTAGAAGTGAAATATTTCAACAGCCAAAGCCAAATTGTTGATCAATCAAATAACCTTGAAGAGGTATATAGGACATTCGTCGACACGTTGTATGCAAAAGCTGTGGAATTTCAAAAACGTGATTCAGGTATATCATCTACATAAATATGAAAGATTTCAGTCATTGAACGAATAATGTGTTCACAGGTTGGACTCTGGAGAAAGTTGTCTTCATCGAAGTGAACATCAACAAATATAGTTCTCTCAGTGGATCCTCCTACATCAAACTTCCAGAATTCATCGCTTTGAAGAGGGCAGTAGTTAATGTGAGAAATGAAGACCATTTTTGCTTCACTTGGGCGGAGACATCAGCTCTACGACCAGCGCAAACGAGAACTTCTGAAGTAGGATCATATCCAGACTTCAGAGATGTACTTCATGTTGAAGGTATTGATTTTCCAATGAAATCACGTGATATTGCAAAATTTGAGAATGTGAATGATTGTTTAGTCAATGTTTATGGGTTAGAAATAACTTTCGAAAACAACAAAACGAAATATGAAATTGTAGGTTCTCTTTATTACGCACGGCGGAAGCTCGGTCGCCATGTAAATTTATTGAACATCACCGATGAATCTGGTAATAGTCACTATTGCTGGATAAAAGATCTATCAATGTTAGTTTCATCACAAATTTCATCCCACGGGCATAGGATATATTTTTGTGACGGATGCTTGGTGTATTTTTCAGACGAACGCAAATTATTGCGACATCAGTTGAATGATTGCAATTGTATTTGTACCACTATTCCGACAACGCAAATCAAAATTGATAAATGTGGTAGGGCCACACCGGAAAATATATTGAAATTCAAAAATATATTGAAATTCAAAAAGACATTTGAAAGTCCCCTTCGTGGTATACGCAAATTTTGAATCAATTCTGAAGCCTATATATACAAATGAACCAGATCCAACACGTTCCTCCACAAATAAATCATTTATTTACGAGCCATACTCATTCTCATACCGAATTCGTTGTTGTTCCGATGATTCAGTCTCCAAATTTGTTCTATATCGTGGGGCGGACACTGCCAAAGTATTTGTAGCCAGACTGAAATCTGACCTGAGGGCCATCTTTTATACATATTTGAATCGTATCGTGCCAATGAAGCCATTAACAGCATGAGAGGAGAATGAATTTTCAACTGCTGATAGTTGCGGCATTTGTGAGAAACTCTTCGAATTGGGTGACGTCAAAGTGAAAGATCATTGTCACTTGATGGAAAAAAAGGTATGGAGCTGCACATTCTCGATGTAATTTGAATTACAAGATACCGAATTTCGTTCCAATAATTTTCCATAATTTGAGCGGCTATGACAGCCACTTGTTCATAAAAGAGTTTTGCACTAATAAGAACAAGGTGGTTATCGGTCAAACAAAGGAAAATTACATTTCTTTGACCAATCATCTATTGATTAAGTCGTGATTCATTTCGCCGCAGTCGCGGATCCGCGGTTGTAACCGCGTCATAATTTCAAAGCAGAGTGTATTTAATTTCTCACCTACATCGCGAACTTCCACCTATTCCGTGGATTATCGTGGATCCGCGATTTCATCCGCGGATTGTCCGCGGGTCCGCGACAGTGACGACGAATCCGTGGATCAATTCATTCATTCTGTCATAGTCGCTGATTCGCGGTTGCATCTGCATCATTATTTCAATGGCAGCCGTGGAATTTGCTACGCGGATCATGATATTTGGGGCAGGGTGTAGTTGATATTCATTCTCAATTGTGAAAAATACAATTTCATACAACTCTCGTCATAACTATTTTCCGTGTAAAATCGAAAATAGACTAGTTATTCAATGAAAATGTATATTTTCAGCTGTAAATCGGTTTCATATTCTACTACTACGTGGAAATTTTCCAACTTCTATTCATATGAAAGACCTGAGAAGAAGGGTCTCATGCCGCTAGACGATATTCCCTGGTGAATTACTACTGTTTCTATGAATAATGTAGCCCTGAAAAAGGCTGTTTTTTTCATCAGAAGGTCCACGGTAAGTGTGTTACAGGTTTGACACTATTGCATATCATGCATGCTGACACTCTTGTGAAATTTGTGTGCGGTTTTTCACATGCCTCATACCTATACTGATCCATCTGCATCATAGAGACCGTATCATGGGTGTTTACATGTTGAAACCAGCCGCCGTTATTGTTCCGTATTGAGTAAAATTAAAAACAGCACCAACATAACTTCTGGATACCGCCATCGATCGTTCTGATTCTTACGTGCGCATCTGACACAAAATAGAGTTCCAGTCGATTTTCTAACGTGTCTGTGACGTTGAGCCATCGGACGCCGATCATTGAGGCAACATCATCTTCAGATGAATCAGCCACAATACCTTCATCACTCAGGTCATCCTCGATGATATCCCCTTCAACAATCTCCTCGTGCTCCAAAACATTAGCATCTTCATCTACTTCAATATCTGCCTCGTCTCCAATAATTTCAACTTCCTCTTCCACAATTCCCTTTATGTTGGGAGCCATTTCATCTCCATTCAATGACTCATCATCCGTCCAATTATTCTCATCATCGATGGATATCCTAGCTAATACAGCGGCAATTTTTTCGGAATTCATCTTGATGTGCTCTCATATACTGAGTGAGGTTCAGAATCGGAACTCGACTTTTATGATGATATGATTCGGTTGTGGTCGTGGTAGTGCCCCCAAACTACTTCCACTTCTGGCTCTATACGATTAAGAGAGGGGGATATGGCAGCCCAGTCGAAATCACGAGAGGAGTAGATCAGTAGACGAGGAATCCATGATAATCGTATATCGACATACACCCAGATAGGCTCTGGAACTACCTGCTGTTTAAACTCTATTTTGTTAATGAAATTAATTTCATTGTATGTTGATTTATAGGATAAATAAATTCATTGCCACAATATTACTTGTATGATTTTTGATATTTCGGAACTATTTATTCAGCGAAGAATAATAATAGATTTCACAGTTTCAAAAAGTTTAAAATGAAATTCAAATTCATCACATTCCACTTTTTTTTCATCAAGTACAATAATAATGCTATTACACTAATGAATTTTCATTGATACATGGGTTGTGATGTTCGGAGAATCCCAGCCATTTCACATATAGACGACGTCCTTTTTGTTTGAAAACTCGCTCCACCAAATATATATTGGGATCATGGGTTTTAGTCAATTCCACACCAAAGAAGGAACTTTTAATTGGCTGTCCGTTCACATCTTCGAACGCATAAGTTGAAGAATCTGTTTGTTCTATTTACTTTTACAACTTTGAAAAGCCTTTATACTTACTGATTCGCACCATATTTCCAATTTTAAATTCTATTTTTTTTTCGCGTTTTCCATGTTGCTTCTTTGATCTTGCATAAACTGTCAATTTTGTGGATGGTTTTACGTATGCAGGCTTCATGCCAATGGTATGATGAACTTTGTTGTTATATTGACTGGTGATTTTAGGAAGAATATTCAACCAACTGTAATGACCTTGGAGTGAAAATTGTCTATAAGGCCAACTTTTCATCGTCCTGATGACTCTTGCAATTGCAGCCTTTTTTCTGCCGAATGTTAAGTAATGATTGATACGGTGCTCTCTCATTAGTGATGAAAATGTTCAATTATGAAACTCGGTACCGTGATCAGATTGAAAGTTCCTTGGGACATGCTTCGCATCTTTCAATACACTCGCCATAGCTGCAGTAACTGAATCAGCAGTTTTATTTCTCAATGGTCTTGACCATACATACTTTGAATGACAGTTGATTACTATGAGGATGTACCTATGACCGTCATTTTCTTTAGCATATGGTTGCATTTTCATCAGATCCATCAGCCACAAATCATGAAATCCCTTTATTATTGTATTTCGACGGGGAAAATTTCGACGAGCCGGCTTATGTATTTCCTTCCCAACCTGCCATTTTGCATCACTCATATTACTGCTATATGGCTTCTTCGAAGTGATGAAGTTGGGGATTCAGTTCGCTACTGTTCACGTGCAGGTTTAACGACTGACTGTTCAACTACCATAATTCGCTTAGTAAAAGTATCAACCAAATCGGTTATAACACCAATTCGCTTTTCCACATTACTCAACCGATCAGCTAATGCTGAAGTGATGGGTGCATTTTTGTCAATGATGATTCGCAGTTCGGTACTTTTTGAATCAATGTTTTTTTTGACGTATCGTAGCGCTGATGCAATGAATTCTCGGAAATAGTTCAGGGTTGATTCCTTGGCTTCTTCAATGTGATTGTCAACATATCTTTCAGTGACACAGTTTTCACCGTCTACAGGTTCACCAATATTCCGCAACCGCTTATTCTGAATGTCATAATCACCATGTGGTGTGAGAATGAATCCAACACCCGATCTTCCAACAAGTGGTTCACTAACACCACCTCTTCTACGCCCAAATTTATCAACTGTGGTATGCATAGTTAGATCGTCTGTGATTAACTGAGTCAGCTTCATACATCGTGTTCATTATATTACGATGAATAGACTAATCCTTCTTCATGTAATTCCTCAATTATGGTCAATATTTCATTATCGTGCCCGGTATGTCCAGTCATTCGTGAACTCCAAAGCAATCGAAGGCGATCAACCAGTTCTTCGGGTTTATTTCAATAAACATGATCTATATGCTTATTTCTGATATATTTCTTTTCAGTGAGTATTTTGATTATGCATGGATCCTCTCTACTGGGGTTCTGCAGTGAGTCTACATTGAATAATAGTGGTAGGATTATTTTTCGATATTTCTTCCAATTATTTGATAGTAGACCCTGTTTTCTTCCATTCTATCCATATGCTGCCTTCGTTAATTTGAGTATATCACCATAAGTGGTCATATCGGAAGAGGGGATATTTACCGTTGGTACTTTCATGAATATCAATTCATATAGTTTTGGGGTACCCTGATAAGTGACAATAGTTTTACCATTTTTCTTGAACACGATTTTCTCATCGATGAACTCCACATCAGCTACACCCATTTGTGAATTTCCTGTTTCAGTGTTCATGTGTACTCCAAAGACGGTATCGTATGAGGGATTTCCTGATAGTAGCTTTTGTATGTGCTTTTGTACCTCATCACCATTATCAAGCACATTGGATGATTCTAAATCTGAAGTTGTCGATGGAGAAGCTTGAAGATCCTTCGAGAAAACGTCTTCAAATTTCGGTTTCAGCTCACTTTCAATTATATTTTTGGCGGTGAGTGGTGTAGCACTCTTTGTTGTCTGCATCACCTGATTCATTTGAGATGCTCCTCCAGTATTGGCAGATATTGCTTTCAAAGGTATTATTATTGGCTCATAGATTCTTTTGAGTGCTGATTGATCACCCAAGCGACTATTCCTGATGTAATTGAATTTCTGATGCTTCAATTATTTGTCTTTTCAAACACATTTCATCATCATCATTTTTCCCTCCATAATGTATTCACTTCAAATATGTGTACCATGAAGCGACGTCCACACTATCTAGCACTCGAATGATTCACTTGTTCCAAGAACGTCAAAGATATATGAAAGCATCAAATCCTTTTCGATAACGGCCATATAGTACTTCTCGATCATTATCAATTACTAAAAATCCATATTTATCCTCCCAATATCTCGCACATCTCGCTTGTATATCACATCTGGTGACACGTGGTCTGAAAAAATATGATTGAGATTCATATCATCTTGTTTGAACAGCACAATAAATTTTCATTTTCTCGAACCAATTGTTTCGGGACTCGTGAATATGTTTGGGCTAGATAGAAGCAATCCACATTTTCATGACGACCCATACTGAAATATGATCGTATAACATCCTGTTTCTCAAACATCACATCATCGAAAATGAATATTGAATCGGTTTTGGCATCTGAAGGCTCTACTATTTCAGCTGCATTATTGGCGAAAGTGTAAAATCCCAATCCTTCAATTGGAGCTAATTGGACTTTGAATGAAGATAAACATTTGCAAATCGTAATCCTAGAGGGTGAGTCAGTAGAGAAATCATAACATTTGTTTTGCCACAATTGAAAGGTTCGATAATCAGACTGCGAATGGATAGTGACTGTTTCACACCGCTTTCCGATTCGCCACCCACTTTTTCATCGAAATTATCGATGGAAAATGGGTGCTTCTGCTTTAGTATGCGCATTGTATGACAGTTGGAGACTATATAAGCAGGTCTCCATATTGATAAATAATAAAACACTCAATAATTATCTTCTGCCTTTTATTTACCAAAAAATTAGATATAGACACACATGGATTGAAACATGATTGTATTCATAACGTACACAACATTACAACATCACAACACCAATATTTAAAGATTCTTCCGGTTGTGGGTTTGGATTCTGTGGTTCCAATTGATATTTCTGTATGATATTCTGTGGTAGATAGACGGATATGCTGTGAAGGAAATGCTTCAAGTCTGCTTCAATTATTAGCTGCCATACGAATATACGAATATTTATGGCACAGTGCTCCAAAAATTTTCGTACCTCTTCAGCATCATAACATACACTGAAATCATAGTTTGATGAGTGGAAAGCGTCAAGAATCAAGTCGTCCAATTCCCAAGGCAACCTCCTTATGGCAGAATCCAAATTGACTGCTTCCGGCCACTCTTCGGTTGAATATTGCATCCACATGTTCGTACTCTGAAAATACACAAAATGCATTCATTAGTTTGGAAATTATGTTACAAAAAAAAGCACTCACTTGAAATTTGTTCATGTTTGAAGCGTGGGAGTTAATCCATATTTCACATATATATACCATATTTCTACTATTGACAAAGATATTGAAGTTATATTCAATCTAAAATATCGAATTCGACTAGTGAGCGGGTTTTGGCACCAGGATAATCCTGAGACGTTGACCCATATATATAAAATTGAATTCGACTTTGGAGGAATTCACTTCGTGAATCATTTCTTCCGTAAAATATTCTGTTACACGTTTTGGAAAAAATGATTTAAAAAAAAGTATTATTTTCTTCTTCCAATAAAATTAGTTGAATGGATTTACCGTATCGCGTGGATAGCATCGACATCTTCTCAATTTTATAACCTTTATCGATAGTCAAAGATATTAAATGCTTCTGCTCTATAGCCACAGTTTGTTGAATTATTGCAGAATTGATCTTTTCGATATTAAATTTCAAAGTATCCATTTCGAATATAGTGGAATTATGGTATAGAAAAATAAAACATGTTCACCTGGATTACTGTGTATACTCCTGACGTAATACTCTCTGTCACTTTGTAGCACTACTTTCACTCATCTATTCGACTACGTTGGGTTATTCGAACTGAATGTGAAATGGTGATCCTAGGAACATTTATAGAACGTGGTTGAAGAAGAGGGGGGTACTTCTTTACCACAAGCTGGGTGTCCAAAACACTACTCCAAAATAATATTGTCTCCATCGCGTGACGTAGTTGGAGGTCATTCGAGGTCAGACACAAAACACTTCCTCCAAGTCACCTTGGCTACGTTGTGTCGTGTAGGTTTAAAACTTCAAGAAATCCCGGTAACTGGCTCGAGTTCATTCAGAGTCGAAGTCGCCTTGTTGAAATGAAGGTCATTCAAAGTCAAACCCAAAACACTGCCTCAAAGTCACCTTGCCTGCGTTGTGTAACGTTGATTAAGGTCGTTCAAGGTCAAACTCAAAACAATCATTCAAGGTCACCTTGGTTACGTCAGATCGTGTAGGTGCAAACCTGGCTCGAATTCATTGGAAGTCAAAGTCACGTTGTCGAAAATATAGGGAAAGAATGGAGGTCATTCAAGGATACACCCAAAACAGCACCTCAAAGTCACCTTGTCTGCATTGCCGTATGACGGAAGTCAAGATCGTTGCAGGTCAAACTCATAACACCTCCTCAAAGTCACCTTTTCTACTTCGTGTGACGTAGATGTCATTTCAAGGTTAAAAGTGGTGGGAAGGAGGTTCTGAAATCGGCTTGAACTAACTACTAACAACAAAGATTGAAGTTCAATAAAAGTGAATCTATAGCTTCAGAAATAGGAATGCTTATCCATGTCGACTTATGTGGGCTTTTTAACACAGAATTAGTGGTTTCTCAAACTATAAAATAATACATTTCTTGAAAGGCAAGTCAGGGACAAAACAAAAAATTGAGAGTTTTTTGAAATTCATTGGAACTCAATCTGGCTTCAAATTCGCCAACAGAGAGTTGGATGATATTTTGAAGAACATGGAATCAGGCACAAAAAATCTTCTGTCTATACCCCACAACATAATGTTCGCGCAGAGAGGGAAAATAGAACATTAGTCGAGGCAGCCCGCACTATGCTTCAGTGTAAGTACTTGGGAAAGAAATAGTGGTCTGAGGCAATCAACACTGCTGCATTTGTAATGAACAGAGTAGGCCCAGGAAAAAGCACTAATAAAACTTCTTCATTACGACTTTGTACAGTTTCAAAATGATTTTTGCCTGTATTGTGAAGTCTCAAACAAAAGTAAATTGTTCATTCTATTGTATGTAGATGATATACTCATTATGGGTACTGATAATTCTGATATCAACAAGTTGAAAATTGTTCTCAAGAAAAAATTTTCTATGGAGGATTAAAGATTTTAGAACAGGGCTATATTGAACTCGATCAATATGATTACTTAAAACAAGTTTGGGGAAAATATAATATGACGAATGCAATCCTATAAGAACCCTCATGGACCAATATTTTGATTTTGCTTTGTTGAAATATGAAACTTCATAAAATTCAAGTAACACAGCAACAGTGATTCCAGATTAAAATCCCATGTATTTTCTCATGGCGCTTCATTCCGGTGATTTCACGACCTTCAGTCGGAACCTTGTGTAACACCCAACTCGAGTGTTGAAAAAAAGATGCCAAGGAGGTATACAGGGTATGTAGCGTTGGAAAAAACATGACTGTCAGCGTTAAAGAGAAAACATAGCTGCCATTGCAGTATACATGTTGTGTGCAGCGTTAAAGAAAGAAAACATGACTGATAACGTATCGATGATGGTGACCAATATATGAATCAAAAAAGTTTCTGATCTATATATTTCATCGAGAAATAAACACTACCGGTACACAAAAATGGAGATAGAAGAAAACTAATAGTGAATTCGGATTGCCCATATCGAGGAGAGTACGAATCTGCAATAAAATGGTCATTTTCGGTTTTCACTTCTGATCGTCAGATTTCGATAATTCCGACATCCTTGGATTCGTTTCGATGTTGACAAACATATTTGAAAATTTATAGAAGTGTAAAAGGCATAGGGGGCAAACTTCGTTATTAGTGAAGAAAAGACGGGTATGTGGGTACTCTAACATCACAATTTTCACTAAAAAACATGAAAACGAAAAGCATAGGTTTGCAGTATGCATTTATCCATTAAGTAGTTCATTATAAAACCATTTATGTAAAATATCGACATTATTGACACTGCAGCTGAACGGACCTCCGTTGGAATGATGCCTTCAAAACACCTCATCAAAAAAGTCAAGTGACGTGAGATCGGGTGATTTCGATGGCTAATGTCACAGCCCTAAACGCGTAAAACATTATGGAGAGTATTAAAATACACAATTTCGAAAAATATGTTATCAATATGTATAGGGTGGCTCTAAATACATTATTAAAAAAACATAACAATAATACGTGCAAGATGTGACAAAAATACATTATTTGGGAGGAACATAATTGTTTAACGAGGTCCTTACGTTTCAACCTGGGATCCAACATGCCAGGAAGACAGCACCATTCATCATCTCTACCGGTTCATAACCATTGTGACATAAAAAACTAATGACAAATTTGGGTTGCTCATATTGAAGAGAGTTGAAATCTATAATAAAATGGTCATATCTGGTTTTCACTTCCGTTCGTCTCATTTCGATAATTTCGCATCAGTCTATTCGTCTCGAAAGCAAGGAACATATTTGAACATTTTCACAAGTGTAAACGACATAGGAGGCTAGCTTTGTAATAATTGAAGATAGAAGATGATGCGGGTACTCTTAACACCACATTTTTTACTGGAAAAAATGAAAATCAAGGTATGTAGCATGCATTTTCTGATAAGAGCATATCAAGGGTATTATTTTGTGGAAAAAATGGGGCAATGGGGCGTGTCTCGGTTATATTCATGACGTATGATATACTTTTGATTAGCGATTTGATGATAAAACTGAGGTTACGAAAAAACTAAATGAAGTTTGTCTATCGTAAAACCATGAAAATTTGGTTTATGAAAAAATAAATCGACAGCAAGGAGCCAGTGTTTTGAACTACACCTTGAGACAACTTCCCACAGTAGCAACATATTCGGTAAGATGTATTCAACCTGAGATTGTTATTCAACTCAATCGGTGTACATATGAGAAACGAATATGTTCAGTATAGGCAACGTTGAGGAGAATATGGAAAGTGAAATGAATATTGTTTTTGCATTAGATTTTGTGATACTATCATGTGTACTCATTACACATGACAGTATCACAAATCATCACAATTATAATGAATAGAAAAGAAATGAAATGTTTTCTACCACTCATGTGAGCTGTTTCATTTTTTATGTCATAGTTGCTGAATATAACAGTTATAGAATATTTACTCAAAAATTATATGAATGTGTACGAAAGAGCGGTCATTTAAATCACGAAAGCTCGCAAAAAAAATACGTTTCCGCTAGGCAAGTTGACATCATCAGAAGATGACGAAGGAAAAAACATAAATGGCGCGCGCAACATGGAGCGTTGGGTACACGGCACGACTAAAAAAAGTAGATGACGATGACGGTGACTGGAAGGGCCTAACGTTTCAACTTGCGATCCAAAATGCCAGGAGGATACTGAACCGCATCTTCACTAACCAAGTTAACATCTTCGAGAGAAGATGAGCAGGAGGTGAACATAACAGAAAAATGTATATGGGGTGTCGTTTGAGAAAGAAAGGGACTATATTTAGCATTCCAACGTGTTATTTTTTCCGTATACAGTGTGGATTATTTGAAGTGTACTATCATAGCGACAAAGAAATGATTTTTTGTCGTGCGATAATAATACGATAATAGTCATTTTTGAGAATTTATTCGCATCTAAAAAATTTTTTTAATTTTTTTCAGGAAAAACGTTTAAAAAATCTTCATAAAATTCCAATGCATTGAAGTGGCCATTTTGGACAATTCAATCGCTTCGAGAAAACGTTTTTTCATCGCTATATATTTTTCAATCATATAAAAAGTGACGTACTGTTTTGAAATACATTTTTAAAATAGTAATAACGTGTGACAAAAAGGCGGTATGGCATTTATGATAGAAACTAGAAACAAAATTCCGTTGGACTTAGAGAAAAATGAAATTCCCTACAACATTTAAAATGTGATTGATCATATGATTTGCAATGTAACGTGTCTCGGAAAATGGTGTTGAAATTGGCGCATCTTCATCTCATTACGTGTCAGTATCTTTTTCTGTGAAGAACAGATACTTTCCACTTAGGATATTGAGAAAAATATGAAATCAATTCACTTTGGTTAAATCATAATGATTCGTAAGTGCGCCACCATGTAAAGGAGCGAAATATTTCCTTTCGAATAGATAAAAATTGCTTGTAAACTGTAATTAGCATCATGTTAGTTATGAGTGAGGGTTAGTTGAATCATAAAGAAAGATGAGTTTGAAAGTTCCTAACGTAGAAAAGAATCATTCATGAATTCAAAAAATATTATACTAGAAAATATTTATAGACATCTTATCATTTCAATAAAGTGTTTACAATTACAGTTTTCAAGTATCAAGACATTTTGCTGTTATCAAAGTTTTTTGAATCTCTATACCTCAAATCTACTGATAATATGAAGTGGTTAAATGAACTTTCATTATTGATGAAAACATATCTCCTCAGTTGAACTGCAGCCGAATACATATCTACTAATAATCATCAAAAGGGGTTAATCGTCGATATCCATAGCATTTGATGTTTGAAGGATATAAAAGTGACCACAAGAAAGAGTTTCGTGTGAATCGAGAATTATATAACGTCTATCATCTTCAGGAGTGAGGACAATTTTGGGTGATGGAATGTACTTGATGTTCATCGGACCGAATTAAATTTTGGGTGACACTCATATTCTTCCAATTATCTAAACAACTCACATAATCATTGACCGTAATTTAATTCTTCGCCACAGAAGATTTGATCCCCTATTCCTTTTTGGTAACCTTGAAGCATGAGATTATTTCAATCCTCATCATAACCATCACTTACCAACTGCTGCTGCTTCTTATTGATACGATCCTCCGTCACCAACACCCTAGTTGAATATAATTTCGATCTAAGGTCTACATACTCAGTCATCGGAACTGCGTTATTCTCATCTTTCATCATCCCGAGAACCTATTTATTCACCAAAGGAACTTTGAACTGAATATTGGAAGGATAATCCGTAGTATTGGAGAATTTGTAATAATCTTGACGTATAAATTCATAAGGATTCTGATTGCATATTTCATAAATCAGGCTATCTGTATTGGTGTAGAGAATTACACAATTATCTCCGAATCAATGGCGCTTATAGCCGTAATGAGAATCGTATATGGTAGTCTTTCCCAAGTCCAAAATAGTCTGTCCTACATGTATCTATTTATTTAGATAAACTTGCAATTTCCTCAGTTCGACTTACACCAAATTCTCGTTAAAAATCATACAATTTTTTAATTCTGGCTTGGAAATATAGGCTTCGGCTTCTTAGCGACCAGCCCATTTGGTGAGGAGTTCAATGTTGGCTCTTTTTCTAATGTCTTCCATCGTTATACTGAGTACTGCATTGTTCATTAGCTTGAAGAGGGTATTTTTCAAACTCATTCGTAACCATTTTCCGCAACTCAGTATTCAAATCAATATAGGTCTTCAACCGTGGTGATTAATTGAATTGAAGACCATTAGCAATAGCAAGTTTGAGGGCGCGATAATGAATCACATATTTTGCTTTGTGATGGAGGATAGTCATCAATTTGGTGGTTTTTTTTATAGATTTAGGAGGCTTCTTCGTTTTTGGATTTATATGTGTCGGGCAGTATGGTAACTGTTTGCACGAATTATGTAGATGTTCAGAATATTCCAAATCAACTTCAAGCATATATACCACGTCGCTCTCATTGCGTGTTGACGAGACGTCAATATTGGTATCACGCCAATTAAACCCATCATATGGAAAATACTGAGATATCGCCCACCCATACCGGTCGAAATACATAAGGTATGTGTCAGAATTTGAAGGGTCATGATTGTTCAAATATTTATTGTTCTTACGAGTTTTCCTCTTCGAAAAGAATTGGCTAAGTCCACCTCGAATCCTTCGTTAAACAAATAGAAACATGTATGGATCTGTGATCTTCCACACACCCTGAGCTCGTTGATGTAGTCTACGAGGGCAGGGCTCATCTTCTTATCTGTTGTAGAATGCATCAATAGAGGGCAAGCAAGACTCATCAAACATATCGACGTAATCAATATGATCATAAGGCATGACCCCCTTTTTAGACTTCTGATAAGTCAGAAAACGGAACCTTTACATTGAGAAACTCTGTCAAGTATGATGCTTATATATACAGCGTTGAATTCATAAAGCGTGATGAATCGATGAATCAAAACTGCACTCATCTACA
The DNA here is from genome assembly GCF_000500325.1 of Leptinotarsa decemlineata. Taxonomy (NCBI): domain Eukaryota; kingdom Metazoa; phylum Arthropoda; class Insecta; order Coleoptera; family Chrysomelidae; genus Leptinotarsa; species Leptinotarsa decemlineata. The sequence continues at coordinate 179,377 of NW_019289896.1, forward strand.
TGTTTCGTGAAGGAGAATGTACTTTTCTCTTCAGGTGGGGAGAAGGTGAATAATTTATCTTATTCTAGATGCAGTATCTGTGATAATAAAATGTGCATCATAGCTACACAAATTGTGTAGCTATGATGCACTACGGGAACTACATGGCCATCTTTGTAGTTTATATAACACCCGTCGTGCATGGAGCCACGATAGGTATCACATGGTATGACATGGTTATGGTCGCGTACTTTCATGTCTTCGTGAGTGAAGGGCTCTTTGCAGTTGTGGCAGTGTGTAGCTCTTCGGAACTCAACTTCTTGCTTTGCAGTCATATCAATGTCGTATGGACACCAAATCACTGTAGCCATATCTTCAGCTAGTTGACCCATCTCATCAGCAAACCATTGCATACAATCCTCTCCACGGTATGCCCTATAGAATAGAAGAGTGTCATTGTATGAGCACTTCAAGTAGTAACCCACAGCTGTCGGAATATGATGTTGTGGTTTTTTAGGATCATCAGTGAGCTTCAAAACGTATTCCAATTTGACACGACGAAAGAGGCCGTTTCTTTATTCTTATGATTCTTGAACTTGAAAATATTTTTACCCTCCTTAAGCATCTTGATGGCTGCTTTATTGATTCTCTGACAATTCTCAGTATGTAGTTTTTCTTAGGATCGAAAGTACTGTAAGCAGAGATCACAAAAGTACAGAGATGCTATTTCCTATTACTTTTCATTCAAAATAAAATGATAATAAAACTATTTGGTGACATTGAATTGTTTGTACTTCTTCTGGCAAGGGGTGTGTCAATAATGCATTCATTATCATTATGATTCTTTCCTTATGTAATTACTGCATATTTTTCCTCAAATAATTGATGTGAAATTGTATTTGAAAAACTAATTGCAACTGAAAAAAAATTTTGTATCTGCATTTTCATTTAATTACTATTCTCTAATTATTGTACTCCAATTATTCTGGATTCTTATATGTTCAAGTCATTTGAGTCAGAATATTCATTCATGAAACAATTCACAGTTCTGGATATTTTCCTTATATCCATCTAGATGAACAAATTTGTTATTAAATATTATATGTACTCTGGACATGCTCTACCCAGCATAATTTAACATATTTAATTTTGTTATAGGTGTGGCGCTCAAGATTATGCAAAAAATACTGAGCAATAGTATTTGAGAACAAAACTTTTTGTGAAAGAGAGTTAAGTATGTATGAAGTGTAACACTGTCATGTAAAACATGTTTCAATAAAAATTTTGAAGACCATCATCTTTTAATACCTCTTGATATCAGTTTCGCAATAACTATTTATAGCAAATGAATTATTACTCTTCAAATTCAAAGGAAAAAGTTTGAATATTTGGCGGTTAAATTGAAATAAAACTTTTCCCAGAATTTACTGAAAATAGTAAATCTGAGAAGTTTAAAAAAAATATTTTACCTTGCGCTGTATCGAAAACAACATCATAAACCCATCGACAAGGGTTCATATTTATACTGTATGTCAAAAATGAGGATTTTTTCATGCTGGCATTCCTTATCTCAGCATAGTGTAAGATGTTTTGTATTATTAAAATTCAGTTAGAATATTGAAAAAACAGTTTTCAGAGAGTGAATAAAACTCAAAAATGAACATCTTTTTTATGTTAATATTCCTATTGAGTATATTAAATATATTAATTACTTAATGAGCTGACGTTGACGACGACTAGGTCATTACCAATAAATTATTAAAGGATGATTGGGAACAAGGAATATCTTATGAATCCAACTAATTGATATTATGATACAGATTCCCAAGCTGATGTAACAGATATTGGTAGGTGTATCATTTATATTCCAAAAAGTCAGATACGAATGCAAAATTTCGAAATCATGTTATGGGTAACCGTACGGAGCTGGATGAACAGATATTCCATACGTTTAGCCAATCTCAACAGTACAGTTCCAAGCTGATGAAACAGATATTGGAAGATGTACTGATCATAATCTCGAAAATTACAGACTTGAAATGAAAAAAATTGTCAAATTATTCCATTGGCAATCATAAGAAGCCGAATGAACATATATTCTTTACGATTTCTCAACTTCAGTAATACTTTTCTTTCTGAGCTGATGAACAGTTATTAGAAAGTGTATCACTCATAATTTGAGGAGAAGGGAAACATGGAAAATTTAATGAAATAATAGTTAAGGATAAACTATGTTCCAATGACCTGTTGTATATGGATTTAAAAAACAATTGAAACACAAAAACCAACTCATAACACATTCATAACTAATCATCAAACAACAACAAAAAACATGTATTTGAAATATATTTAAAATAATGGAAAACTGTAATTTTACTGGATGAAACAGTTATTAAATTATCTCATTATTGTGAAACACAAGAAAAATACAATTTTTAGCTAATTACCACAAAATATTATTCATACTCAAAAAATTCAACTTTTTGTATTGGAAAATTAGTTTCACAGGCAACTCAGTACTCGCTTGGCTATTAACGAAAGGATTTTTATTTGCTGTTTCACCCATTCATTCATTCATCCAAATAATAAAAGAACTACTCAAGAACTCAATTGAATATTTATTGTGAAGAAATGGAAAAAATAAACTCACACTCAAAAGTTAAAGAAAATAAATACATCAAAACATCAAAAACCTACATTATACTGCCACCCAGCAGGATCGAAGAGAAGGAGATGTGCTGCATTGCTGATGATCAATCGATACTCAAATGAATACTGAATACTGTCTGTTGACTGTTAAATGATCTTGACCTCCCTCAATATTTATAAAGAATTATACGCTGACATTACGACTTTGATCCGGTCACTGTTGTAATAATTGCCATTATAAGGGAAATGGAAAAGGTTAATTTAATCCCTTGAAAATAAGAATTCATTTTTTGAACAGCATCTCTCTGCCGGGTCAGTTCAATATTTAGATAAGCATTTTCGCGATTACATTTTAACGGTCACATTGAACCCAGTGGCAGAAAATGCTCTCATGATGACTCAGCGTCTGGAGGAATATAATATATGATTGTAAGACTTTGTCGGTTTTGCCGCCGCCATGTAAGTTAGAGTAACCCAAATAACCGTATACATTACATGTGCCCATGATTACGTTTCTTGGGAACGGTTGAGAAACCGCAGACCTAAGGTTTTGCGGTTAATTTTGTTGACTCGGAAAAGAGCGGCCATAACTAAATAGGCCGAACCACAGCTTATCAAATATAGAGGTTGACCAATAACGTTCGATGAAAAATGATACAAGTTTCAAATGGGAAGGGTAATGGGAAATAATCTAGCAAGACCGTCGGGAATGACCAATCACGGGAAGTTAAGAGGAAGGACTTATTTTTGTTGAAGACGGTACTGGGGGTACGGAGGTTTTTGCGGGAGACCGGAAAAAAAAGGAACTTGGACAGTAGTTAGAGGAACACGGTGGTCAGCGGGAGACGAGTAGCTAGCGGGACGTGCATCGGAATACGCTGAGGAAGAAGAGTAATTAGCGGGACTCCGGGCGATACAGGGTACTTAGCGAGACTCCGGGCGATTAATTGTAGTCAGGGGGATACGGGAGTAAGCGGAATAAGCGGTAGTTTGTGGTACACGCTCCGAAAACAAAACACGGGAGTAAATAAAAGAAATAATTGGAAATAGTGATTTCTGGATAAACTCGGGGCAACGGAGTGAATCTTGCGGTATAGTGGCGTTAGGCCGGTTAGGTAAATAAAACTTGGTGTTTTGTTTGTGGCATTAGTTAGGATTACAGAATCAGGACTGGACAGGACGGACAGACCACTGGCGCAGCTAGGGTAATCGAATACACCAGGATAGGCGGAGTATCATGAGTCAATTTTAAATTGTACTAACACCCATGTTGTCTTATTGAGAGAGGTTGTCACTTTGAATTTTATTTTTGTGTGTTATTGGTTATTTCGAGGCATAGACGTCGAAAAGAAAGACAAGGAAATTATACAACTTCCTTTTTGTTTTAGAGTAAAACTCTCATTAATAAATAATTGATAGGTAGTCAATATTAGTACGGCGGCCAGGCAAGCCTATAAAAAGTTTCTTTTTGTTATTTTGGTCAAGATAGAATTTCAAGTTTGAGGTTGAAGCCTACTTTAACAGGCAATACCATTTATTGTGTTTCGAGTTGATAACGAGTTATCTAATTTTTGTTTATTATTTATCATAGGAGGGATTTGTGTTACGAATAATTTTGTTTCTTCGGGTTTCTTGTATTGTTTTATATTCAAGGGGTTTATATGAATTTTTTTCTTTTTCTCATTTATTTGTGTATATATTTACTCTATATACTATGGTAAAGTGTGTAGGCTCATAATTGCCAATTCACTGCAACCTATAGCTATTATTCATTTTTGGTGACAATTATTTTTTTTTTTTTTTGATTACATATCTATAACCGCTCGTTATTGGCTCGTTAAATTGAGTAAGTCCCTGTCCTATTGAATAATCAATCGGCCTCCAGCTGACAAAGTTAAACTTCAACCTCAACAGGAGGAACGTGAAAAGGAAAACCCTCAGTTCAACTAAGGTTCAAAAGACCAACCTTCGTGCGTTTGGCACGAATCCGGCAGCCCTGCGGAATGGTGATATACTGGTGACAGCGAAAGCCTTTTATTATTTTATTTTTATTGGTGACAGTTGGTGGAATTTAAATAAGTAATAGTCTGGAATAACACCCCAGGTATTACACTGTACTGAGGTGAAATGCACAGCATGCAATCTGTGTCAAGTTTGCGTATTTGGAAATTGTTTTATATTTTATATCCTGTGATCGGATCAATTTCGATGTCTATTAACTTAAAATATCAAAAGATGGAATTCTGAACACTGAGTGTTCTTGTGTTAAAATATTGAAGTGAGGTTGGAATATCGTTAAATTCATGTATTTACTTAAATGAATCTGAATTATTACATGATCATTTTCTATATTTGACAATATGTAGGTAGAGTAATGAAAGTTTCACATTTATTTTGTAAACATTGATGGCAATATCATTCAGTTTTTCAAATCTCGGAATTTGTCTAACAGTCATTGGGAAGTGAATCCCTTCAAGTTCCAATGCTTCAGAATGATGAGGATATGAAGGAGTACGACCAGCAGTTTCCTGTACAGGATAAATTGCTGGGGTAACAGCACACGCAAAGTAGACCTCATCGCGTTTTTCACATTTATGCAAGCATTTTTCAGCGAAATTTGAAGGGAAAGATCTATGGATGAGGATTCCAGCTGTGGTTTAAACTTATTGATATTCATACCCAAGATCTTCAAGGCCCTGTCGCTGTCCCTTTCTTGAAACTTTTCGAGCTCTCTAAGTATTGGTGTCGTAACTTTTTCATCGAACTAATCGTTGAGGAAGGTGTCCCTATATATGAGAGATTCGTAGTAGTGGAGTACTTGTACTCCTTCAGTACTCTATCTTCCATAACAATCTCAAATTCTCCGCATAAGGTGGTATTAACCTTGATAGATTCATCCTTCTTTAGAGCACTCTGAAATATACGCTTGAAGAGAGCCTTGCAGTCATCCACAAAGGCTGAGGCGTCAACTAGTTGACACAACAGAATTCGTCACGTAGAAATTCGAATGGCATTTGAAAACCTCTATGATCCCATAAACAAACTATTGAATGTTTCATCATCAAATACTGCTTCGAAAACATCAGTGCTATCAACAAACCAAGAAAATGTTTCGTTCACCCCAATTTATCCAACGAGTACTCCAATATGAAAAAATCGATTTGTTGATAGTGTAACATCTCCATATATTGGAACAGCATGATAAAAAATGAATTCGCAACAACTCTAATTCAAACATCATACCATCTGGCATCAGTTCCTCAGATGTTGACTCCTCATTTAATCTAAATGAAAGTCTCGGAAGTGTATGGAAAAATATTTAAAACATGTCAAAAGGTAGCATGTGATGCAATACTTGTTGTACCTATGCAATACTTGTACCTAGTTATTGTACCTATTGTGTAATAACACAAAAGCTAGAAATGAGGAGTCCAAAGTATGTTAAATGGAATAATAATGATGAAATAATTTCATTTTGAAATGAAATAACGTGAAAAAATATGAATTATCAACTGGTTTAGTATATTCTAAGATTGAAATAAACGAATGCCCCTCACAAATAACATCAGCTGGAGAATGGTTTCAAAAATATTGAATTTTGAAAATATTTCAGAAGTTATGAAACCTCTATTAGAATCATACCAATATCGAATGAGAAGTAAAACTGAAATTGGTGAAGTACTCAATGAGAATGCAAAAAATCTATGATTCCAAACCTGTGAATTATGTTCACAGGAATCCACCGTCAGTTGTCAGTTTACGACTATTGTTATCGTTGAAGTTAGCTGAGCACACTGTATCCAAATACAGTCACAATAACAGGTCATTTTTTCTTATTTATGTTCAAAAATGGACAATGATATACGTGATGCCAAACGGAAAGTTGGTAATGGATTACATATAACAGTGAGTCGTGACTTTTGCATCAAGGAATTTGGCAGATCCAAGGCAAATAGTTCTAGCTGAATTTCAACTTTATGCAAGAAGTAACAAAGGATACCGATACCGAGGAGTGAATAATTTTTACTCCAAATATTTATGGACATAGCAGTAAAAATGCAATGAAACGTGTACTGAAGGGAGCTAAGTTTATTCCAAAACATATACAAAGCGATCAAAGGAGAAAATTTGTCAATACAAGTTTTTCATCTATCATGCGACAATATAATACTAATCATTTTTTGACATTCAGCAGAATGAAGGCATTACAAATGGCTTGATGTTCTCTTCATCATATCGAGTAGATATAAAAAAGTTACATCGTACAACTGGTATACAATCCATAAATGTTCATTCAACAACAAAATGCAAACTCAAATACTACCTGGGCTGAAAATTATTGGACCTAACACATAGGTGGCGTAGTCTATTACATTCATCGCTGACATTAACCTTCGAAAGAGAGTTGTTGAAATTTCATGATATTCCACTCATGAGTTTGTGAGTTATTGTAGTAAGATTGACAATCCTTTTATAACATTTCATTGGTTCGGACTTCCATCGTCTGAAATATTATGAAACGATTCGAAATTCGTGAAAGAATCAATAGAATTAAGAGAAGATCAGCTGAAAACAACAATTATATTGAGGAAAAAACTCAAATTACAATGAAGTAAAATACAAGCAATAAAGGAAAATTGAACAATTAACAAGAAGTGAAAATAAAAAATCGAAGAATTATTAGATTTCAAGCCAAGTTACTTCAAAACGTTTCGATTGTTCCTATCCACGATCGTATTCGGGTGATGACTAGACTTATTCTTCCGAGAAATGACTATTTATAGCTCATTTGAATGCTCGCATCTATCTCCTCTTCCTTTTCTCAACTTCACGGTTTAGCGTGAGCTGACCGTTCAGCAAGAGTTGGCCGTCTTCCGTTTGATAAAGGGTTTCCATATGTTGCGTGTCTCTTTGCCAGCTTGGCTAAATGCATTGTTGGACAAAATATCTGCGACTTCTTTGAATTTTTTCCTAATCCAGTGTAGATGATTTCAGCTTGGGACAATCTGATGTTATGTTGATGAGTCCAAACATGCTCTGTTATTCCCGATTTGTTGGTTTCTGCTCGTTGTGTCTGTTTCTTGTGTTTGGCAATGCGAACTTTCAATGATCTTTCAGTTCTGTATTCCATCACATCAACAACGTAAGTCCTTCCATCACTTTCACTTCAATGAAGAAGGAAGTCCACAATGAATTATCATTCATAGACGTATTGATGAAGAGGACCGACACTGAATGGAAAACATCTGTATACCCAAAATCCACTCACACGGGACAGTATGTGAACCAGAAATTCAACCATCATCAATCGACTAAGAGAGGAATTATCAAGACTCTAGTAAACCTTGATTTCGGGTTTTGTAATACGAAGAAAGATCTCGAAAAGTAACTAGGCATCATCAAAAATTACCTTCAATGAAATGGTTACTCCAAAGTGATGTGGAACAGACTTTAGCTAGAAGACAGCAAGAGCCCCACAAGAAAGAGAAACCGCCGCAACCAGTCCTTGTACTTCCTTACATCAGGGATTGTCGGAAAGGATAAGAAGAATTGGATCCAAGTAAAACATCAGAACCTACTTCAGACCTGGGAACACTAACGTTAAGTGGGCTCAAGCTGAAATCACTCACAAGGAGTAACACTAGTTCAGAAGAAAATTCAAAGAAGCCGCATATATGTTGTCCAACAATGCATTCAGCCAAGCGAGCGTAGAGATACGCAACCTATGGAAACCTTAAATCAAGCGATACATGAGCATCTCCCGCCAAACGGTCAGTTCCCGCTAAAACCGATGAAGCGGAGAGAGGAAAGACGGGATAGGTGAGAGCACTCGAATGACCTGTGAATAGTCAGATCTCGGAGAAATAAGTCCAGTTATCACCCGAAGACGATTGTGGATACTAACAATCGAAACGTCATGCAGTAACTTGGTTTGAAATCTTTCAATTTTTATTCTTTGTCAATAATCTTTTATTTAATATTTTGTTATTAGTTCAATTTTTTGGTTGTTGCTTGTATTCCATCTCTTTGTGATTTCAGTTTTTTGCTTAATATAGATGTTATTTTTCTGCATTTTTTTTAAATTTTAGATTTCCAATACAAATCATGAAATTATAAAACAAAAACAAAAATTAATTGGCGCTCCGGGGCGACTTCATTGAATCCAGTGGCGCATTTGCTTTTTCAGCTGCAGGACAAGCCGGAAAAACCTGTAGCACCACATCATCAGAAGATCTTGATCTGCCAATGTCCTCTCTTTCATAAAACAAAATGTAGGCTGTCTCCAGAGGTTCCAATAAATTCAATACATCGCCAGAACACTTAGTGACACAACTATCATCAACGCTTTGTATATGTTTTGGAAAAAACTTGGCTCCCTTCAGTACATGTTTCATTGCATGTTTTACCGCTACTGTCCATGAATATTTGGACTAAAATTAATCACTATAAGTATATAACGGATCCTCTTACATAAGGTTGTAATTCAGCTAGATCTATTTGCCATAGATCTGCCAAATCCTTGATGCAGAAATTATGGCTCACTTATGTATTTCATTAGCAACTTTCCGTTTGGCATCACTCATTCCATTTTCCATTTCTGAACATAAATAAAAAAAACTTGGTATTTGGACTGCATTTGGATGCCGTCAAAATACCAGGAATAAGGTAAGAGTGATCATAATTTCAGCCATTGTGAAATCTTTCGATTTTTCAATTTGCAATTTTCATTTCACATTAGTTGTTCAATTTCAATATGTTCCCAGTATTTAATTTCATAACAATTTCAGTTTTTTTTATTAATATAATTGTTGTTTTCAGCTAACCTTTTGTTGATTTCATTGATCCATTCAGCGATTTCTAATCATTTTATAACCTATTAGACAATGGAAGTCCGAACTGATGAAATGCACTGTGAAACATTGTCAACCACCTTCGAACAAATACTTTCGATATTTTCACTGCTTCTTGATGGGAAAAACACCGTTCAAGCAAAGCAATGATTCAAAAACTGTTTTAAGGACTCCGCTCCGTCAGAAACAACAATTGAACGTTTTTCTGCTGACTTCAAACGTGGTCGTAGAGAAACTGGTGATGTAAAACGCAGTGGACGTCCAAATGAGGCAGTGATGTGATGTTGCGTGAGTAAGCTGAAATTGTAAAGACATAAAAAACGTGTTGGCTTTAGATTGTTGTAATGTAATTTCTTATTATTATCATTATTATTTCCTTGTTACATTACTGAGAATCTAGTTCATGAAGTATTTATGTTCATCTTGCAATCACTTGGTTGAATTCAGAAATGTATGTTTTGCTGACAATACTTTATGAAATTCGTTGTCGTTATCAACTCATTTTAACTTGTTAAATTTCTATTGGCTAGAATATCAAAGGTAAAACAGTAACTAGCGTCTATGATCACGTGACAAGAAACTTCATAAAATGCGAGTGTTCTTTTGTTTGTTACACTTGCATTAGCATTTTGAACAGACGACATATAAATTGTTCATCAAAACCTGTACTCTATTTTATTGTAATGAATCTGAGGCCGGCCCTGGCCGGTGTCCCGGTCGGCGGGCGCATGGCGCGTCACGAAATACCGCGAAAACTCCGGATGGGTCCCGAAATCCGCAGAGGGATCCGGAACGTTCGTTGACGATATAAAAAACGTCGCTCTTCGTCCCGAAGGGCAGTCTGTACCAAGAAAGCGAATCGAGCGGTTAACAAACGGTGAAGATAAATTAAGCGTTAGTTACTGAGTGGTGTAAATAAATTAGTTGTGATAGTGAAGTATTGTTAAAATAAATTTGTTTAAGACAGTTAATTCTTTAATTCGTTACAATANAATGTCGATATTGCCATAATTTGGGGCATACAATCGAACAATGTCGAAAGCGTCAATTCAATAATAATTCACGGAACCAAGCTATGCAAAATAATATAGAGCAAAAAAGGAGTGAGCCATTCAATAGGTGCAATGAATTTTTTAATGGTCAAAACAATTTTCAAGGTCAGGGCAATAATTCTAGATCAAGTTCCATATCATCAAACTCACATTCTCAAAACTCGGGAAACTTCCAACGACCGGCTATAAGCGGCAACACAGCCAGAGTCCGCGATTTTCAGATTGCCGCAAATTGAATAAGAAGAATGCTATACAGTCTCTTGCTATACCCACTGATTCTCAATACAAAAGTATTCAATCCACTGATTATCAATACAAAAGTATTCAATCCACTGATTCTCAATACAAAAGTATTCAATCCACTGATTCTCAATGCAAAAGTAGTCAATCCACTGATTCTCCATACGGAAGTAGTCAATCCACTGATTCTCAATACAATATCCAATTCACCGATTCTCGTAATGCCATTACCCAAAATACTATTTCTCTTGATTCCTTTTCTCACACAATTATGCCAACCCATACTTTGTCCTCAGATTCGATTTCAAAAAATGCCAGTTCACGTAAACCTGAATTTATTCACGACAATATCTCATTATCTCATGAACATTCTACATTTCCTATAGAATTAATCGAGCAACCGAATTTCAGTCATGAAAATCTCCTTAATGAGTCTACAATAGAAAGTGAAACTGATCTTTACACTAATTTCTCTGAATCAAGTTACAAACGCGAAACAAACGTTTATAATATCAGGGTGAAAGGTATTTTTTCTAGTATCGTTTTATCGTTGAGTTTATCAAATTCCGGATTTGCTAATATGTTAGTTGACACGGGAAGTGATGTTACAATTCTCAAGCTACAACAGACAAATGGCGACAGTATCATATATACTGATGATAAAGCTCGTTTAGAAGGAATTACAAAAGATCATGTCTACACATATGGAGTTTGTTTCGGTGACATATCTTTGTCAGATAATGTTTCTATTTCTCATAAATTTCATATTGTCCCCAATGATTTTCCAATCCCGTGCGATGGAATTTTGAGAAAAGAATTTGTATTACTTCGTAAAGTAAACATCGATTATGAAACGTCAATACTTTCCATACCACATCAGAATCAAATGTACGTATTCTCTCTGACTCAACTTTATACGAATTGCATCGAAATTCCCCCCAGAACAGAAGTAATTAAACCAAATAAAATAAACTGTGTCGAACCAAAAATAATGTTCCAAACAGAAATAAAAACAGGTGTTTTTACGGGAAATTGTGTCGTAGAGAAAAATGAATGCAATATTGCTATTTTGAATGCTACTGAAAAAACAGTTTTGCTACAACCTTCAGATTTTGAAAAAATCGAATCAGATACTTTGGAGAACTATCATGTT
>NW_019289897.1:8243-20056 GCF_000500325.1 Leptinotarsa decemlineata
AACTCCATAAATATTTTCCAAGTGTATTTTTTACTATTGACAGTATTTTTTGGTGTATTTTCTTCAATGATTTTGTCAATTGCCGCATCATTTTGAACACCAAAGCGAGGAAGTGACATTTTCGAAATAAATTGAATTACTGAAATGTCAAACAACTTTATTGTGTTGGTTGCTTAGCAATGTCATGACATAAATGATAACTACCCGTGAAAACTATCCATGGGTAGTTATCAGTGTAATGATGGTTTCATTGGTTATTTCGACACACATGACTAGAAATAGACAAATTTGATAGGATAATTTTTTTGGCAAAAAATTTTCGTGTGAACAATATGTTTTGATGGGTTAAGAAATTATAGTATTTACATTATTATGGTTATTACAATTATTTTTTCCCTAAGTTTGCGCTAGTCGGGTCCTATACCCGAAACGTCAAAATATTCGGCAGGACGCGCCAGAATTATAAACCAATGACTTATCCCCACACCGTGGGGTAAGTGAGCATTGGATCCGAGAATCATATTCCCTAAGCAAGCGGAGTGAGCCAAGAATGACAGCCTTCTGCATTCGTCCGGCTGAGGTTAGTGCGGCAAACTGGCATGATCTTGAGATTCGAAAGTAGAGAGGGCATCATTTCACCAAGGACTCCAATAACCATCAATAATTATTTTATCATTGACTTTTTTTTAACCTAAGTTTCCGCTGGTCTGGCCCTATCCCTCGAAGCCCCATACATTTAGGGGGGCGGGCCGGAATTATAAACCAACAACCACTTCCCACACCGTGCGGTAAGTGATCATTGGATCCGAGTCATGTGCCCTGAGTAAGCGCAGTGAGTCAAAATGACAACCTTCTTCATTTGTCCTGCTAAGATGTTTGTCTTAGTGCGGCAAGTCGGTATGATTTTGAGATTCGCGACTGCGGTAAACTAAGGTGTTGTATAGACACTATCCTGGTATGCAATGTTGAATGCCTCAGTTTTCGACTTTAGCCCTCTCGATCTGAGGATCTGATAAACGAAGTTCTTCAATATTGTTGAAGAGGGCCCTATTGGCTCATCCTTGTGTTGCCGCAGAAGTGAGGGGATCTCTGCGGCTTTTATGTGAGTCTTTGCTGAACGGGTTCCAACTCGATGACTTTAAAAGCATGTTTTTCAGGTAAAAACGGAAAGCTTCTTCTTGGATGGTAGATGGAGGTCTAACCACAACATATGGCTCCACAATTATTTGGGATGGTCCAGGTTCCATATTATTCTTGAACATTTCAAAATGTTCTTGAACATTGTAGAATGTTCCGTAGTGTTTTGAAAACATTTAGAAGGCGAAAATTATATCGGGCATATCTTTAGAAGTACGCTTCTCAGTATAAACGTAAATCATTTCCATGGATGGGTAATAGAGGTCTCCAACAACATATAATTCCTTCGATAGTTCCATAATGATCTGGGATGTTTCGGGACTTTGGAACTAACATCTTTGGAACAAGTATCATGTTACAAAAATTCGGTGTCCTCAAGTGTTCTGACAAATAGGATATTTTTAAGGAGTTAGCGTATAAAAGGAATTCTAAATTTTTTATATAATCAGATATGTCATTACTGAACATGTCAAACATAAGTGATCCTGAATCCTGACCCCTGTGCTGATCCCTGTGGATCTTTTGAAGTGGGTATAAAATTATTTGATTCACTCTTATTGAAACTGACAAACTGTTCTTCGATACAAAGAAAGAACATGAAAAATGAGGTATTTGTGACGAAAGAGTAGAAATATAGCTTTTTAATCAACACTTCATGATTGACGCTGTCAATTGCCTTAGCTAGATCAGTATAAAATGTGTCAATTTGTGATTCCTCAATTTCTTTGGCAACGTAGTCACTGAATGAATGAAGACTGGCAACAGTGGATCTCTTATTGATAAATTCATGTTGTTGCTTGATAAGTAATGTAGTGATATGATGATAAATCCTATTAATTGATATTTTTTCAAAAAAATGACTTGTTCCATAAGTCATGTCTGACTTGGTGAATCGCCATGTTGCTGAGTGTTTTAATAAACGTTATCATTTCTATTATCATGTGTCACCCCAATATAACAATGGCACATTTTCAATACACCAGTTAATTTGCATTTTGGCAAACCCTGTACTCGATCAGTCATCGCAGGGTGCGTCATCAGAAATTATTATCCTCATAAATAATTTATATCAGTATCATAAACAGTATGCAAGTGTGTCCTTTTACGAACAGGTGAGTGAAATACCAGCTGATACGCGTTCTAATTATACATGTAGGATAATGAAAAATCAATATTAGGCGAGGTAATTTTCCCCTTTCTGTAAACAGCAACCAATGAAGAACTAGAAGCTTTTTAATGTAATATTCTGCCAGGTTTCTGATGAATAAACACACGATGATTAGTCGAACGCTAGATATGAGAAGATAAGTAGCTGTTAATATAACTTTTTTTTGGGAGTTGTAGTAGTATATTGTGTAATAAATGTCTGAAGCATAACTTTATGCACGAGTTTGCAAAATGAGCAGTGTTGCAAACCAAACCAGTGTTCAAAAGGCTTCACACAAGTTTTTCACACTATACTTTTTATACGATTTTTGAATGAAATATAAACAAAAATTAATATTTTCATTAGATTTTTAATCATTTTGAAAGAGATCATTATGAATTAGTTATAGTGATCTCCCGAGGACGCTAACTTGGATGGCGAAATGCGCGTCGAGAGACCGTAATTTTTGTTCTGGTGTTGGGAAAGTGTTCTTAATAGAATCGTTTTAATGTTGGCTAAAATTTCATAATTTTCATGATTTGTTATTAAGAGATTATGTTGGAATTTCGTTCGAGCTGTTAAGGTTTTTAGAAGTTGAAGTATTTTACGAAGGTGATGTTTACATGTTGAAAACATATACAGTGCATTTCTTTAATGTCCCCACCCCTTTTATTTTTTGAACGGGTCAACTGAAAAATTGAAATTTGGGATAATGAAATTAATGCATGGATACTTTATTTTGAAGTGAAATTGACAGATGAAACTTTCGAAATGGCGATTGGGCGCCATCTGGAAAAAAATGAAATGAAAAGGGGGGGATCTTGTGACATCATTTTGAAGCTCCTGACGAATACTTCACAACCCTAGAATATGAAGTCAATATCTTCAGCTAGTACAAAATGGCGGAACATTTAATGATTTCCTGAAGACAAACACATTAATATCGATATTTCTAGAAATATTCCTTTTTATCTACCATATGGCAATTCCAACAACCCGATAAGGTTTGTTAAGTTATGTCTATGAAAACGACAAAAAATTTCAGTACGAGCTCAGAGTGGAACACAGCAAACATTGAACTAGTAACGAGACTTGGGGACAAGGGAGATTTCGACCTCGTCCTCGAGTCATGTAAGTACAAATCTAAGTGATTCTTGTGGTTATCAAAAATGAAAAACATCACATACGCACGGTGTCACCAACAGGAGCTAATCGCACATTTGTGGTTTCAATTAGAAGACCTAGCATTCCCAGGCATCATCTAACATCACCACGCAGGCAGCTATAGCTACCTGCGTGACTTCCGGGTCCAGGATATAAATACAGAGATATAGATGTTATTGAGTGTGTATGATATAAATCAAAAGGGGAAATTCGTGGACAGAACACTCAAAAAATAGGAACAAACCGCGGACACGTGTTTCTGGCTTTTGTTAAATCTTCTTGAGGATAATAGCACAGTACACGGATCAAAACCCAGAAACCAGTTCAGTATATTCCTATCCGTGAGAACTTTACATTTAACATTTCAAACCTTCACGGGAAGAAGAGGTCAATCAAGAATATCTCAATTCCTAGACGTTCTCATATCTAATTGTATTTGTTTTCTATTTCAATTGTCAATTGGGGAAGATGTTAGATATCTGATCATGTATGATATATATTCCAAAAAGGTTTTTATTGTATGTTTTGTATATAAGCTACCGACTCGTGGGAGACGGAGTTCAGTTGTTGTTTAGTATATACAAATATGGGAAATATATGTGTAGTTGTGAGCCTAAAGCGTTTCATTTCATGCAAAATACATAACATCTTCAAAGTCTCGAATGGATTCAAGATTTCTTTTATTGTGAACATTCAAATCCGATAAATCTTTCCATATCTGCTTACTTCTTGTAAGCCGATGACTGAGATATGCTCTTTTCTCCATGTTTACAGTGCGATTGGTTAAATTCCTCAATTGTTTGTAATAATCCCAGTGATGCCGTAACTTTATCTTTCTAAATCCCACAAAAGCTCTGTCCTTTAGTTCAAACATGAGTTTCAGGTTGTCTGTGAGCGAAGGGGCCATTTTGTTGGAAAGTTAAACAGTTTCAATAGGAGAATGTTTTTCAAAAAGATCACTTAATATCCCATTGAAAAGAGCCAATTTGTCATTGATATTTTCGATGTCGTAATATAATATAGTAGTTAACAGTGCCTTGTTCCATTCAAAATTTGGAGGGATGGGGCTTTTACGTCCTCACTGTATTTTAGTGGTACGGATACATCATACGTACGTGGGACTCCTGGTAGGTCTCCACGCTCATATTCCAATGTAGCGGAGAAATATGTTATGTTGAAATATTTTTTCAGTTAACCAGCTATCGCACCCCTACGAACAACAACCCTCAGAAGTAACGTGTGTTTTCTAAGACGGGTTGGACGATAGCAAGTGAAAATCGAGCGTTCAGCCTGGGGCTTGAACCTTTGACTCGCATATCGGTCTCTTCATCGCACATCGCACATCGGTCTCTTCAAGGCTGCTATCGGAGCGAACAATGAAATTGGCTTGATTTTCCACACTGAATCGGATGATCAAACCTCTGTCACCGCGATGCAACTCGTTCAGCAAAAAGTCCAGATGAAAGCCGCAGACACAAATTTGCTTCTGCGATTCAGTCCAGTCATTTCAGGAGCTGAGCTGAATTTTGGTATACACCTTCGTACTATGGCGTTTTAATGAAGATGTGAAAAATCGACATTGATATCGTGCCGGCTAAAAAAGTTATAAGGGTCAAACAGTCAGGTCACGAAAATCAGTTTTTGGAGAATATCTCGCGACCTATGGCTCGGAGGTCAATAATGGTCATTATAAAAATTATTCCTCATACGATTATCTACAAAAAATGTATTTTGCATTTTTCTGTAAAGACAATCGTTTTCGGACTAGAGCGCTGAGTAAGCGACTACAATGCAAGGCGCGTTTTTTTACATGGTTTTCCCCATAGGCATAATCCATGAACTGTAATAAAAGCCTTTTTTATTTTATGCTTAATAATTTTTTTATTTGTACATTGAAAAATAGGGAAAAAAATTTGTATATAATTTTCTTTTATATTCATTCGTCGTCGATATCCTCAATTTCAACTTCATCAAAAGTTGCTGACAAAACATCGAGTAAACTAACTCATTGCTGTATTCAAATCAACATCTTCATCATTTTCTTCACGAGTAGATTTTGCGTTTGAGCATGACTAACCACGACAATGTCCACAAGCTTTAGAACATCTCAATCCAATTTTTTTTACATCCACATTTGCTGCCACAACCTTTTGTACAATTACAAAAGATTGTGCTTAATAGATCAACGGGTGCTGGTGGCAATAAAGTTGTTATTGGTTGTAATATATTATTTTTCAACTCCCAACCCCACTATTCTGGATCAATTTCTTTCACTAGCCAGGTTTGTATTTGATAATAGACTCGATAAATATGCTGTTGAGCTGCTGAAGAAGTGGGTGGTAATAATTGAAATTTCACAGCTGTGCTTTGTCTTGTTAGTTCAGCAAAGCTGCAGTATCTGTAATTGTCAATTGAATTTTCTGATTGAAGTGTTGAAGTTGTGTCACATCCGGTCATAGCATGAAGAAACAGAATATTTTTCTTGCAGTGTGGATACTTGTTGAAGCTCTCAGTCGAGTATATTTTTGTTTCAACATTGTTTTTCCCTGGTTTCTTAAAAGAAATGGATGTAGGTTGATCAAGTATTTGTGTGCCTGCTATGAGATGTACCAATAGATCTATGTCTTCGCCAACGATAATTGTAGTATTATTTATTGATTTTTCAAATGTTATTATGATTATTATTATGACTATTATAACTGTTATGACGTCAACATCATCACGTGATTCTAGAAATACCAACTTTTTCGAAATTCTCAATGAACATTTCAATTAATTTTCTTTTGTTAAATCGATTAGATGAAAATTTTTCTTGACCGATTGGAACTTCCATCGATTCATTGAAGTGCACTTCACAAGATGTAGAAACGGCTGCGGTTCGTCGCTTTGATATTTTATAAAAAGCAATAGAATTGACGCCTTATATGTATACGGTATACAATACCCTATGTGAGTGCATTCTACTCGCTTTCTCAGCGCTCTAGTCCGAAAACGGTTGACTTTACAGAAAAATGCAAAAAAAAATTAAAAAACATTGCAACAACTAAATTTCCGAGACAACGCCAACACAAAACGACATGAAACAAAGGAATGGCTTTATCTGTGATTCTGATTAGGTGTTGTCTGTTTTTTAATCAATGACATAAAAAAAATGAAAAAAGGGTGGATTATTCAGGAATTTTACGTATCGATTTGAAATATGCAGTGTTAAGGCCATCGACATCTCGTCTAGTGTTAACACTATCGCATTTGAGGATATGTATCATTTCGCACAAATAAAAAGTCTTTTGGATAAATATGGTTGAACATCTACAATAGTTGTATGATCAAAATCTAAAATATATCCAGCTTCTTTTTCATCTCTCTACGTAGTAACGGTTACATTCATCAATTTAATACTGAAGATCTCGCTCCATTCAAGAATTCTGACTTTTACTTTCTCCAGTTCAAGTGGGCTGAAGTCGGAAATCGAGGGAGTTATCATGTCCTGTTACAATAATCAACATGTGTAGTTTCCCCCACAACAGAGAGTCTTCTCTGCATGGTTCGCGACCATGACAGAGCAAGAAACGGGACATTTGTCTTCAAGGCAGCTGCTCGAGCGGCGGATGAATTCAGTTTAGTTTTCAAAACTGAACGAGGCGATAACACCTCTCACCGAGTTGGAATCCGTCCACCAAAACGGCCACATAAAACCCGCAGAGGTCACTTCACTACAAGGATAAGCCAATGCATGGGGTCTTCTGTAACAACATTAAAGGTCTCGGCGTATCAAAGCCTGTATCCCTAAATGGTGGTTCGCAGAACCCTCGGGTTCCGTAGAAGGGTCACAGGTGTCTGTCAGAGATCTAAATACCCTGCAATTGTTGAAAAAGCTATTTCGGTTCTGCTTCCATATGTGACGACCTACTGCAAGATTGGATTTTCAGGTTACGCTCACACAACAAAATAAATACCGAAACAGATTGGATGCAGATTCGGTTTAGGGTTCCATGGCCAAATAAAATTGGGAACCCCTGTAATCAAAGCACCTGACCTTTTGTTTTCTCAGGTTGAGTGGATTGGAATCGGAAACTGATGGATCTACCATGGTCTGTCAGGATTGTGTCTTCGATACCTTAGTCTACCGAAGTCGCGTGATGGGTGTCGAGTATCCTGATACCAGGTGAGACCTGCTTCTCAGGTGCCTGCCTAATAACCTAATGCATTTGCTGTCGGAATGCTCAGCATATGCGGTCTCAGCTTATATCCTATATCCATCGACATAACGCGACTTCAAGGGTGTTTTATTATCACCTACGGCACTTTCATGGTATTGACGAGACACCGATGTTGCCTTATGCTCCGGGGAGATTGAATCCGTTGTGGGGAATGAGCAGTGCGGAACTATTTATTTCACACCCTCAGGCTTATAAAAGCTAATATCAGGCTTATTAGTTCTCGACCATCAGAGCAAGGCGATATTTGCCGTGGGGTTAATAGCTCTAGGTGAGACAAATATTGTTCGGAAAGAGAAGGAAGAGCAGATGAAATATCGAGTTTTCCTCTTTCAACTCCACAAACGCTATCCAGACCACTATGTCAAAATTGTTTTTTGATTTCTGGAGTCCTTGTTGGAACTATACCGCCTCTATCCTCGAATCTTAATATCATGGCAGCTTGCCGCACTAAAGCAGAAATCTTGGCCGAACAAATTCATTCATTCTTGGCTCACTAAGTCTGCGCAGGGTACATGATAATTTTCGGACCCAATGATCCACCACGGTGTGGAAAGTGGTCATTTGTAGATACAATCTCGAATGAATCAGCGTTTCGGGGACGAGGCCCGACCAGCTCAACCTAATAATAATGATTAAAATTTTTATTTTTTCAACATATAATATACGACTACTATAATTAAAATATAATTTACTATAATTCAAAATGAGAGACGGGTTTCTACGAAAATTGTTCTATACGTTGAGAAAAATTTAACTATGTAATATAAACTCAAAGTCTCAAAATCGAAATTTTAGGAGTTATGAAAAATATTTCGAAATTGTCTTGTTCCCAAAATTCAAATCACCTATTGAAAATATTGATGTTGACAGCGTTTGTCATGGTCACAGATTTATAATCATTCCAATCGGTGAAAAGTTGCACTAATGCATTTATTTGATGTATGACTCTGTTTGAGCCTAGCCTTCAAGTTTTATATCGTCTTTATGCATTGAGGGAAATAATCACTTGAAAATCTTCATTTCAGATCGGTCGGTTGAAGGCAGATAGAAGATGATAGATCCATCTTCATCTGAAGAAGACAGTGAAGAAGAACATGGACCAGGTCACCATGTTGGACACCATCCACCCTCCCACCATCAGCATCATTCATCAATTCATTCACACCCTGTGAGTATAATGACAGATTTGAAGACATATTATCAAAATTACCATTATTTAAAAATAGACAATTAGTTCAAGCAATTATTTGAAAAATGAAACATATGTTTTTAATAATTTTTATTTGATAGTGATTTGTGAACAAAAATATGGCCGAATAACCTAAGGTCACTGATGAATAATCACATTTCTTTTTCAATTTTAATAAGTATGTAGGCTTTGGATAACTGCTATTACATTTCTACTACTTGGGAGTCTTTTAATTTGTCCATTTTTCCCAAGTCTCCGGAAAACAGTGCGACCACATGACCTAATTGCGTTTCTCTCTTTTTTTATGACACCCATTCCAACAGTCTCGTTTCCTGTACTAGTTTATACAGGTCCCTTGCTGGATGGACAAATACTGGATTTCCATAAATTGTTTGCCTCCTGTGATCAAGTTATCCACATTTGCATGAAATATGACGAGCTATCTCCCTCCCTTTATTTTGCATTGCTAGGGTTTCCATTGTACAGCCCTATTTTGTACAGGTGTCCTTCGATGGACAGTGTCCAGTAAGTGTCCCTGTACTTGTTCTGAGTTGATTCCAGTTTAGTTAAAGCAGTTCTTTAGTTTTCTTTTAGGACGGCCCCTTTATGAAGATTTTCTCATTTGTGCACCCGGGTATATTTTCCAAGTACTCTTCATGTTCCTTATAGACACACTCTTCAATCTGTGTTCCATACCGAAGACTGGTAAAGACTGTGGTATCTCCACAGCTGGTATTAGTTCCTGAGTGTGCTAGCCCCTAGTTTAGAGTAATCTATTCCGCCGTTTCCTTCAGTTCTTCACAGTAGTTGTCTGCTCATTTTATTGAAGATTAAAATTAACATTCTTTGTACATTGGAAGATCGCATTCACTTCTGCCTAGAGCCTAGAAGATGAATGTGTTTCAATTGAGCGGATTGTAATCCTAAAACCTTCAAAATATTTTCCATAATTTTGGCTCCGAGCAAAACTGAAATTTTTGAAAATCACTTCCTTCAGAAGGTTTTCATACTTTTGAAATGTTTACCTCATTACTTCACTCACCTCACCACATTCTTTCTTATATCAATTCATTTGGTGGTTTCATTCACTACTTATGTTAAATAGAACTGACTGATATCTGATAGAACTTCATCATACCAGCTGTAACCCGGCTACGCACGACCACTCTCAAAAGTCGAAACTTGTGCGAGCTAAGGACTAACGAAGGCTTACCTTTCAACTTGTGATTCCTAACACCAGTTGAACAATATGAAGTGAAAATCGATGGTTCGGCCTCGCTTCTTGAACCACCGGTTCACACAGCGGTCGATTGAGTGAGTGGTGCAAACCACCCACGTCCACCCACCAGGCTACTGTCCCACCCTTAAAACGTACTTACACAAATTACTGTGAGTTTTTTTGTAAAACCTTTCATAGTGTGTTGTAAAATCTTTCGTTGAAGTCCTTCGTCGATCCCATAGGTGGCGTTTTCGTGACAGGAGATCTCATCACCTTTACTTTCAGACTTGTACTTTTTTGGACAGTTCATCTTGAGGATCTGTATCTGACAAACTCATCATCTTTTTCATTGTCTTGGTGCCATAGCCAGTATACAGTGTATAAAAGCCAAATGAAATAAATTCGTTATTTCGGTTACCGTACATATTTAAAAAAATCCCGAAACACATCAAATGAAAATTATAATTTGACATTCTTTGACGTAAAAATGTCACCCCTACCCCCTTCGAATGACAGGTACAACCCTCATTTTTTTGAATGAGAAGTATAGGTTTGTGATGTATCGTTTGAAAGGTCTCTTCATTCTCTATTCAAAAATGTTATCTCAAGTTTATTGCAACAAATAAGATAAAATAAATTAAAATCATGTTGTTACCGAAATTCGATAAAATACACTCAAAAACTAAAATTTAATGCAAAACGTAATGAAATGTATAATAAGAAATATAACTATTGATGTTAACGAAATAAATGTTCAAAATGATTGCCGCCAACGTCTTGGCAACTACCTAATCTCAAATAAAACTGTCTTCTAACATTATTTAACATATCAGGCGTGACCGACCTAATCGCAAGCGTTATTCGTTTTTTTTTAATCATTCAAATCAGAAGATTCAGTTTTGTACACATTGCTCTTTACATATTCATATAAAAAAATCTAATGAGGAAAGATCAGGTGATCACGCTGGCCATTCAATCGATCCTCGCCTCCCTAACCACCAAATGGGAAATGTTGTATGGAGATTGCCGGACATTAACTTGGTAATGTGGTGGTGCTCCATCCTGCTGAAACCATATCGTATTCATTGGAACTTGAGGGTTTCCTGGATCAGGATATAAATTTGCTAAACTTGGAATGACATCATTTTGGAGTAGTGCCAAATAATTATCGCCATCCAAGTTGCCCTCAATGAAAAAGGGACCGATGATATGGTTTCCTACAATCCCTGCCAAAACATTAACCTTTTGAGGTTATTGCGTGTGTTCTTCTCTCATTCAGTGAGGATTTGTTATCCAACTCTGTTATCCAACATGTCCATCATTTGCTCACAAAAATAAGTTCTTCTATCAAAATTGTCTTCCATGAGCTCCTCAGTAGGTATCATTTTATAGGAATGCATTTTATATGTTTACTATCGATGTATGGCTAACCTTGGCTCATTGCATTGCCAGCTGCTCTTTAAAAAAACCTGTTTTCAATTTCAAAATAGGTTTCTCATTTTTCGAATGAACTCTACATTATTGTTGATGATATGCATTCTCAAGCAATGTCAAATCATAATCATAAATCAAACTAATGTTGTGGAAACTATCAGGTTCAGTTGTCAACGAATGTAACTATTTTAATTCCACTAATAATGGCAGAGAAAAAAATGTATTTTTTGGTGAAGTAATTCTAGCGGCTTGAATTGAATCGGAATAACCCATACATAAAAGTTGCACTAATGCATTTATTTG
>NW_019289897.1:20835-41578 GCF_000500325.1 Leptinotarsa decemlineata
TTGATGAAAAACTAACGTTCTTGTCACATATCGAAAATGCTAGGATTTGTTATACGTAATAGAAAAGAATTTTCATCATTAAAGTCAATTAGCTCTATATATTATTCATTGGTCAGAAGCAAACTTGAATATTTAGCTCCATATGGAATCCTTGTCAGAGAAAATATATATATTGTATTGAAGCTGTACAGAAAAAGTTTCTGAAATTTCTTTATTTAAAAAAACATGGTTCTTACCCCATAAGAGAGTATAGCTATGATTTACTCTTGGATGAGTTCAGCTATACATCACTTAAAAAACGCCGCCAAATTAACGACTTGATTTTTATATACAAAATCATACATAATCAAATCGACTATTCTACTTTACTTTTATCATTGAATTTTAACGTTCCTCGTATAACTTCCAGGTCACAAATAACTTTTTACATCGTCGTACCTAACTCACAACACCACTTTCACTGTCCTTTGACATCTATGTGTAGAAGCTACAATAGTCTACAAAACATAGATATATTCTTCGTACCATTATCTCAGTTTAGGAAAGCAATATATAATGCACTACAGAACTGATATGTTACATGGTATGTAATGCTAATATATGTAGATTACGTTTTATGTGTAATTTTTGTTTTTCAGGACTAATATAAGCTTTTCATTTTGTATTATGTACTCCTGTAATTGGGTCTCGTGACCTGTTGGATGTATTTTCTAAATAAATAAATAAATAAATTATATGTCATGTTTTGACCAGGCACTTGGCAATGATAGTGCACTGTTAGACGTTGGTTTGCGAAATTTCGTTCCGATGAGTTTAGCCTCGAAGATGAGCCCCGAAGAAGAGCCCCGAAGTGGTCATCCTACAGAAATCCATGACGAGTATTTGAGGACCCTGGTGGAGACTGACCCATCAAAAACGGTGCGTTAGATGGCGGAAGAACTGGGCGTCAGCTCCCATGTGTTTTTTCATGATTTAAAACGTATTGAAACGGTCAGAAAGCTCGAAAAGTGGGTGCCCCACAATTTTAACGATCGACACAAATTGTCACGTTTCGAGGTCTGTTCTTTGCTTTTGCGTAACCAAAACGATCCTTTTTTGGATCGAATCTTCACGTGGATCCTCTACGACAACAGGAGACGTTCAAGACAGTGGTTGGACAACGATGAGCCACCCAGGCCCTTCCCAAAGGCGAAAACTCATAAAAAACATGGTATGTTGGTCAGCGGCTCGTTTGATCCATTATAACTTTCTGCAATCGGGCCAAACCACCACAGCAGAGTCCCATTGCGAGAAAATTACCAAAACGTACCAAAAATTGCGTCAGCAGTAGCCGGCACTGGTCAACACAAAAGGTTCGATCCTGATCCACGACAACGTCCGTCCGCACGTTTCACAAAAGTACACTGATCCAAATGACACTTATTTCGATTCAATTGAATAAGTATTGTTACATTTTCCACCGTGGGTTTACCAATAAATGACTACCCTGAATAATCAAACCTAACTTTATTTCACTTCAAATACAACTAACACTTCAACTAAAAACTTCAACTATTATTTGAATGTCTATCGTCTTACTAGTTACTAGTGCATACCGCACTGTAACGTTCACTTCACTGTGTACTTGACTGAGTCGATATGCACGCAGCTAGCCTTTAAATATCGTAATTGAACATCGTAGAATTTTCGCCGAAGTTCTTTGCTGCTTCTCGAGCGACAGGGAACATTGGGCATTCCCGCGCTCTTAGCTACGTCACGTTTGGTTTGTGGTTACCAGTGGCGGCTGGGGTTTGTGGTTACCAGTGGCGGCTGGCGTGTTGTTCTTTCGGGCTTGATCTACAACAGTATTCATAGAGATATTACAGTTTAAAGTGAACTCATAACAACGGACAAAACTTTTGAAAAAACCTAATAACTTCTGTGTTTTATCTACACATATTTTTATTGAAGTGAGTAACTTTCTTTCTCTCTTTCTCTTCTTTCACATTTGTTTTATAATGATGTGGAAGCAGAAAGTCAAAAATATATTTTCCCAAAATCTACTCACTCTCAATAAAAAATTTTGAACCTGCCAATATGGAAAGAGTAAAATTACGTTCATCAACATAAAGAATGTTTCACTGAAAAATGCAAATACATTATAGGTAGGTGGCTCTACATAACCTATAATCAATGGGTCTCAGACTCTTTATAACCAAGGTGCAGAGTGATTTTTCAATTATGATCAAATGCACTGTTTGGAACCTTTGGTGTAGTAATGAATATTACTGGAGTTTTTTCCCAACACCATTATTTTAACACCTCGACACGTGTTTCGATCACCAAGTGATCATCTTCAAGAGGAAGATCAAACTAATCATACTTACAAAGCTTTCCTTATTTATACCATAGATACTTGTTATAGATACCTGTAGACGCAGGTACCTAGACTGAGTGTCTTAAATTAATTTTACAATTTGCCTTATCTACTTGTCTTACTATAAGGTATACTATTAGGTATTAGTCCACCATTGTAATTCACAATATTAATATGTTTATTTATTTCTACACTCTCATAGGCATCTAGATGCCTGTTGTTGTTAACTTGTCTAACGAATCTTAATGAACTGAAGTCTATGGAATGGTTTTGTTGCAGAATATGATGGAAGACTGCTGATTTTTCTGGTCTTCCATATTTTAGGTGTCCTAAGTGTTTATCGTATCTTATTTTAATAGATCTTTTGGTGTGTCCATAATATTTTGCAGTCCTTACATTTAATTTCTTAAATTCCAGACTTTTCCGAATTCTCGACTTTGTCTTTTGGACTTCCTAAAAGGCTCTGTGGTGTATGACTTGTTTTAAAGAACTAGGTATGAAGGTGATTTTTGAATTAATTTAAGACACTCAGTTTAGGTACCTATGTCTGCAGGTACCTAGAACTGTGTCTGCAGGTACCTAGAACAGGTATCTATGGTATAAATAAATATAGCTTTGTAAATAGGATTAGTTTGATATTTCTCTTGAAGATGATCACTTGGTGATCGAAACACGTGTCGAGGTATTAAAAGTAACGGTTTGGTGTTGGGAAAAACTCCAGTAATATTTATTCTGATCAATATCAGGTATCCATAAGTAATACGTCGTAATTTGTTTTTTCGATTTCTGACACTGGGAAATAACAGAAGTTGGCCCTAAAAACGAACATTCATTCATGAAAGTGGGTGTTCTATTGAACTTCTCGGATGTCTGCCTGTTGTAACAAACTCATTCCAATTGTTTGAAAAATATTTAATAGGAGTGCTTCCATTTTGAATGTGCCACACTGTATATTTTTGAAGCTTATTCATCAGCTTTCCTGGGTTATTCCTACCACGCCTTTCCATATCGATTGCACACTTTACATTTTCCTAGCCAGTATCGCATGACCGTAGAAAATCTATGAGAAAAAACGCAAATGTGAAAAAGCGTTCCACCCGATTTGCATCGATATTGTGTTCCCGAAATATCATGCCGGAAGAACGGGAAATGAAATGTCTTGAAATATTACCGGATTCGGAAACTCATTTTTTATTTATCCTAGCAATGCGCGTTGGGAGCAACATCTCGGAAACATCGCGAGAACGGAGAGAGATATTTCGTCACGAGAACTCTAATGAGATATTTTTCAAAATTAAATTTCTGCTGGTTGTGCATTTCTAAAGTATTCCATGCCATATGGACTAATTGTAATGGAACAATTATCACTAGATAAGTACTTTCGCCGCGTCTGACTGTCTGAACGCGATAAACTCAAAAACAACCGAACGGATTTTCTTTCATACGTATTTAGTATCAACGTACGTGGACTGTATTTCCTGTGACATGGATATGTTCTCCCTTCGCGTGATTTTGGTAAATAGAGAAAGAGAAAATAGTTCAAATTGAATCGAACTGTGCTTACCTTGAGAATTCCAGCGACTTGTTTCGATTTGTTTGTAGGTGGTTGACAATGTTTCGTGGTGCATTTCATTAGTTCGAACTTCCATTCTCTAATATGATAGAAATTGATTTGAAATCTCTGAAACAATCTGTAAGAAATAAAAAATATTAGCTGAAAAATAACATGTTTATTAAGCAAAAAACTGAAATTTTAATGAAATAACATACAAGCAACAACAAAAAAAAAATAAAAAAAAGAACTATCAACACGAGCTGAAAATAAATAAATTATTAACAAGAAATGAAAGTTAAAAATTAAAAGATTCCAAACAAAGTTACTTCACGACGATTCGATTATTGGTATCCATAATCATCTTCGGGTGATGATTGGACTCATTCCTCAGAGATCTGACTATTTATAGATCATTCGAGTGCTTTCACCTATCCCTTCTTCCCTCTCTCCGTTTCATTAGTTTAAG
Source organism: Leptinotarsa decemlineata (assembly GCF_000500325.1). Classification (NCBI taxonomy): domain Eukaryota; kingdom Metazoa; phylum Arthropoda; class Insecta; order Coleoptera; family Chrysomelidae; genus Leptinotarsa; species Leptinotarsa decemlineata. The sequence continues at coordinate 25,213 of NW_019289897.1, forward strand.
CGGGGGCAGACCGTTTGGCAGGAGTTGGTCTTATTCAGTTTGGTCTTTGATGGAGCTTCATCGCCAAAAATTGAATTAAGTTCATCCATGCACTGTAGCTGAGTTAATCTACGTCGAAAGTTGTAAAAAATAATCGCACGAAAATGTTCACGATTTAATTCCATTTTTGGGCCGAGATGAATCTTTTAAGTTACTGTAAACAACACAAATAGCGCGCGTATAAAAAGCAGTGAATCCCGTTGAAGGTTGAGGTCGCATTTTTACATTGTAATTGTCTTTAGGTAGATTTAGATACCTATTCTGAAATTATACTTGATAATTGGGATAAATCTATTATTTGAATGGATTTTATCAGAGGTCACAAGCAGATGCAACAACTATAACAGTTCTTTTATCTTCAGAAGTACACCTTCCAGGTGAAAACGGGAACATAGTTGGAAAACGAAGAACTGCCAAATCACATCATCGCTCCACTATCTCCACTATCAATCTTATAACCATGCTAGCATCAAAAACGGTATAGTTAGATGTTTGTATGATAGGAAATAACTATCATTAAAACACGAGCAAAACGCATATCCGGAGCAGTTTGTGAGAAGAGCTCTCAATGAAGTTGGTAAAAGCACTGTACAACTTATACGGGTCCCACAATCATCACAAATTCAACAACAATACATATACCTCACAACGTTATACCTTATGTTCCCGGTTTGTCTGAAAAATTGAGACGCATCGGTTATAAGTATAATGTAAAAACAACTCTTAGAACTACCAACACAGTGAGATCTCTTTTGACAAAAACCCGAAAATACGGTTGAAAGAACAAAATATTTTATTTACAATAGACCTTGTTCCTGTGGAGAAAGTTATATAGGTAAAACCTCAAGAAACCTGGATGTGAGAAAAAATGAACATCGTGAATGAATAAGGAGAAGAAAGATGGCAGGATCGAGGTTAGCGGAGCATATTCTAAAATCATCTGGTGATCACGATATAGAATGGGGTGAAATGAAAATTCATAGAAAAAACTCAAAGAACCCGCATATATCCTTTCAGCAGGTTACAAGTATTTTTCAAATAGCCCTGTGAAAATGAATCGTACCTGGTTGCGATTACTAAGAAGAGAGGAAAACGGAAATATGAATCTTAACTAAACTGAATTCTCAAAAAACATCCAGTATGTGTGTTCATGTAGACTATCGCGTGTGACATCTGGACATTTCATTCTTTTGACGGATGTCAAAAGAAATTAGAGCTATTACAGCTTGGGGCGAGAGTTTTATAGTGAATTTCAGGTTTTGAAAACAGAAAAGGATTGTTTTCCGAAACCTAACCACTTAATTTTTTCAATTTGTAAGTAAAATTAATGAATACGACAAGTTACTAACTAATTGGACTCCTCAGTAGTTTATATTACGCACTAACTTCTTGGATGAACTTTTCAGTTTGAAGGTTATGAACCCACAAAACAGTAGAAGATATGGAGTCCTTCACAAAAAATGTCTTTCAAAAAATATTCTTATACCAGTTTTATTTCGCGGTACAAAAAATAACGTGTTTTCAACTCGTGGACTAATTTACCAAGACTAAAGGAAACTAAGAAAAGGTAAAACTGTTTCTTCATGAAACTCGGATATATTGAATTGACTTAAATCCTAACGAGCAACCTTTTGCTAACGAGCATGCAAAATATATATGCAACGAACCGTAAATATAATGATTGCGATCGTGAAATTTCAGATACATCAGTCTGTTGAATGATCCATTCATAACTTATAAATGGCAGTTCGACATAGTCACCCATTCACAAATGATTGGAATTTGAATCCTGCAATTCAGTAGGACATAATAGATAGATAGATTCTAAATCTATATTTTTAATTTGAGTTTATGTCATTATCAGAAGTTGAGACTTGAATAAGCGGAAATGAAGGGATCTAATGGTATCATCTTCAATCTGACAGGTTTTGAAGTGTTCATACGGGAATTCCCAACGAAAATCTCCCACCCCAAACTGCAGGTTTTCAGGGGGATACAAATTTTGGCTTCGTGACTTCTCTAGCTCCACCCCTCAACTCCCTTTCAACATAATTAAATGGCAATATATCATTTATGGCACATTAAATGGAAGATTTCAGCAAAAAAATATTATCCAAAATTTTCAAATTATTCCACTTTCACAAATCAAAATGGCGTTGTTGAGTTCTATTGGAGATGAACCCCAAATATTCACGAAACTAATAGGATTAGCAAAAATAATGCTCAAATCCAGTGACAGGCCTTCCACACGCCTGCATTTCTCCACTAAACTTTTCTGAATGGCAACACACTACACATCAATTGAAAGGTTCCATCTTTGATAAATTGGTTAAGGCTTTCGCTTCGGCCAATAGCAACACATCAACAAGAGATGCTAACTACCTGATTTAACATAAAAACAACCTATGAACTAGAAATCAACACAACATATTTGTATGAGTGGGGTTACCCATTGGTTGGTGAATGTGAAGCAAAATCTGTCGACTCATAATTTATAGTATATTTTTTTATTGGAATCACCATACAATCTCATATCAACATCATGCGCTTTCTCACACCTAGTATTAATAGAATACACATTTTTATTTCATATGAAATGGTAAAGGTTATCTATATCTATACTAATATTATGAATGAGAAAGTTTGTGAGAATGGATAAATGTGGCTCCTTGACGCCTAAATGACTGAACGGATTTAGATGAAACCTTACATGAATACAGCTCATACATCAGAATAACATATAGGCTACAATTTATAAAGGTTTTGTGTGATTTTGGTCATAATATAATGATAACTATAAGGTAGGTTGGAAAAATTCTTGCTCCCTGAGAGCTATCTTGGCGTGAGCTGCCTTTATCGTTGGAATTACATAATGTACCATAAGATGGTTTATCCTAAATAGTTCTAAATAAAAGTCCTCAATAGCATATATCTACCTTTTATTTTATGTGGTAGCATCATATGCAAAATACTGAGCCATAAAAAAATTGAATTGGATACTTTTTTTACAATGTACATTTATGTATATCTGTCAAATTTTCATAAAAATTGATACAATTGTTGTTTTAAGTATTTATTACAGATAAATTTTGTCTTCTACACTCAGTAATTTGGACGAATCGTTTGAAAGTTATCACGATAAGATTAACATGACGCAACGCAGTAAGCCATTAGGCGTCGCGTCTACTGTAAGACGACAGTGAAAGTTGCGCGGGGGTGGAGGATCGGTCTGAACAATGAAGCGCCATCGCCGAGAACGCAGATGTTGTTGACGGTTGTGTAAGTTTTGCGAAATTTCTTCATAGGTAATATATTTCGATTCTCGAAGCTATTCATTACTTCGTACATTTGGCATATTTTTTTAGTTACTGTATCTTGAAGTAAAAATATAAATTACTAGCTGTTGACCACAGCTTTACCCGCGTAGAATTTGGTTTGTCACATTAAGTTTTGTGACAGATCATTTTTAACAAATAGTTATAATATTTTTTATCAACCCAAGTTTCCAACCTTAAAACTGACGGAATTCAATACAATCTTTGAAACCCTATTCCTTCCCCTTGGGGTGGAAATTCCTGATTTCCTTTCTTTATGCTTATTTACGCTATACAGTCGCTTCGGCTGTACGCTAATATAAAAGTGTCAGTCAATCAATAGGTACTCACTTATACAATACTAGCTCTGTTCCCCTCGTTGCCGTGGAAACCTACCCTATGTNCATTTTAATAACAAGTGAATTATTAAAGTAACAAATTAAGAACAGAACAACAACACACAATTAGTATTGTTGTATTAATTAGTTTTAATTAATTAGTATTAATTCAATTTCGAAAATTCACAAACTGACAGCTTCATACTAATTTAATTGTCACTATCGCTAATAGCGACCTACTAGATAGATCAGTTTCGTATTTTAGCATTTATGACGATGTATCTCTGTAGTTATTCCTAAAATAATGTTTTGCTGCGAACTGGTTCATTTTGAGCAAAAAATCCAAGAGACATTTTTTGTTTAGAATGAAACAGGCTATTGGGAATACATTTTTAAATGGTAAACAAATAATAAGACAAAAAGTTACATTGGAAATAAATTTTAGGGGTTGCGTTTTCCACCCCTTACATCCATGGGGTAAACCAAATAAATTTCTGGCTAAGTGTTTTTTTGGTATTACAAAACGTCAGGTTAATTTCAATATTGTAACCTTTTTAGTGCTTGTGAAAAAAATTGTTAATACAAATTTTATGTACCCTCTTTAAGAGGCTGTACCTCAACAAGGAATGCTCCAATGAAATTTCTTTATATGAAATATCCTATATTTTTTTCGATGGGGAATCACCTCTTCAAATGTTTTACACTTAGTTACACCCTGTATTAGTAGGAGTAGGATTAGTAGGATTACCAATGAATTTAATTCTAATCCTTCAAGTTTTTTTTTGCTGATGCTATTCAATATCGTATAAGTGGGCACCTATTTTATTATATCAACGTGTAGCCGAAGCTACTGAACCTAGAATCTTGAAATATGCAGGTAGGTTCTCTGTATAGCAGAAATAAGCATCAGAAATTCCCATCACCAAGCGGGAAAATAGGGGTTTAAAGATTGTATTGAATTTCTTCAGTTTTGAAGTTGGGAACCTGAAGTTTTGGGTTGTTAAAAAATTATTGTAACTATTTTTTAGGAATGGTTTGTCACGAAACTTAATTTGACAAACCAAATTCACAACTAGACATATATAAAAATAAATTGAATATATACATGCATAGTGCTGTTGATATTTCAATTCCTTTCAAAAGGCTTTCACAGCCTGTATTTCCTGAGACTCCTGCTATACATCCACAGGATGCTCCCGGAGAGTAATACCCTACTGAAAATAAAATTCGACTTGAGCATGATATAGCATAATCAGCTGTTTCTGGTCTAGAATATGACGAAGAATTTTGAGAAGATAATTCATGGAATTCAGTTTTGATAAAATTGTTCCACAATAAGTTTTCCAATTTGGAAATTCATTCAAAAATGTCATCTTCTTCAATTTTCAAGTTGGAACTGGCTATTTTTTTGTCTAGCTTCTGCTCCAGTGAGTACCTAATGATGAATATGGAAGTATATATCTACCCAAAGACAACACAAAACAAAAACGCGAAATTAACCTTTGAAATAATTGATAAAATAAAACCAAGACTATAAGGCCTTCTACTCAGATTGCGAGACGGTTTCGAAGCGAGAGAGACTCGAACTCCAAGCGAGATGAGCGTGTTATTGAAATATGCGAATGTCGGCAACTACCGTGGTCTTCTATAATAAGATGCAACGATTCATTTCTCTAATTTTGTTTCAAAATTAGCATTTTGAGTGACCAGAAAGATTTGAAGTGAAATATTTAGGTGTACAACACTAATATAAAGTTTCGTCAAATTCGAACCGAACACATCGTGGGTATTCCTTGTAGAAACAATAAAACTATATTTTTCAGGACTACAAACTGGACTTTGCAGAAAAAAACAATAATTTTCAATCACCTAGTGGCATATGCAGAAAAAAATCATAATTTGGTCACACCACGAATTGAAAAACAGAACTCTTTCGCCTGGAGAACATTTGACCAACAACCGTAAGAAGTTTCAGGTTTTTGAAAGAGTTCCTGCATGACTCTCTCCATCCAAGTTTAGCAATTATTCGAACTGTCGACTTTTGTAATATGAAAATCCTTTCCACGGACGATTCCGTACCCCAATTCAAAATCCCGTATCGCAAATGACAATGAATGGTGGCATAGTACAGAGTCAACAAGATTTCTGCATTACAGTAGTTAGACAAGAATCTTAACGCATTACAATTTTTACGCAGCTTTTCACAAAGTGAGTCGATATGTGGTGTCCAGGTGAGTCTGTAATCAACTGTGATGCCTAATAATTCCAGTCACACGCGACAGTGTCTGAACCAGGAATCCAACCACCATCAATCGACTAAAAGAGGAATCATCAAGACTCTAGTAGACTGTGATTTCGGGCTCTGTAATACAAAGGAAGGTCTCGAAAAGGAGTAAGGCATTATCAAAAATGACCATCCACGGAATGGTTACTCCATAACCATAAGAGGAGAAGCCGACATAACCAGTACTTGTACTTCCCTACATCAGAGGATGGTCGGGAAGAATAAGAAGGATTGGGTCCAAGTATAACATCAGAACCTGCTTCAGATCTGGGAACACTATCCGTAGCAGGTAGCAGCCTCACGAAAACCAGGCCACCAAACGCGGACTGCGATTCCAAGAATCGCATTTACCGGATATCTTGCGAGAGCTCAGAATCATACATTAGACTCATCAACATAACATTAAGTGGTCTCAATGTGAAATCATCCACAAGGAGGAACACTGGTTTAGGAGAAAATTCAAAGAAGCCGCGTATATGTTGTCCAACATCGCATTTAGCCAAGCTAGCGTAGAGATACGCAACATATGGAAACCGTATTCTCTAAATTCTCACTTTCTTGGCACTTGTTTTTGGAGTAATACTCCTTGTTGTTTCAAATATATTGAAAAATATTCAATTTTCGAAACTATCATTAATCAGGTACACCTCAACAACATAGAGATACGGCAGAGAACGAGTTTACGAACACTTTGAGAAAAGAGTGACAAACATGAATACTAATCACGAAAAAAATTGTATATCCAATTAGTCAAATCCATTGAAACTCAATAATACAGTTGCTTTAAATTGATTCAGTAACACACCTAATGATGAACACCTTTCTAATTTTCTTTTCATTTATCATCTCTCCTGCCTTCGGTTTGAAAAAAACCGCACATTAGTTCCTATTTTGAAGATTTTCCTAAGGAATATGCATATTTTATTCAAAATGGTTTGATTCAACTGATTTCTCTATGAACTTCAGAACGGCCTAACATGATAAAAAAACTGTTTGTCAGAATTGTCAATGACTTTGGAAACAGTTTGGTCCAACCAATTGCTTCATCAGCTCCACCTGCTACAAATGATAGGGTCATCCTTCCTCCCATATATTCGAATCCCGAATCCATCTCTACAATGAACTCGTCATTTTTAGTTCTACCCGAGTCTCATGCAAACAATGCATGAATTCGAGTACAATCGTTAATTACCTATTTTATCGAAACCAAAGCCTCTACATGGGCTTCAACCCACGGAATGACGTGGGCACACAAACAGTTGAAAGATCAATACAATTATAATGGGGCCTACTCGTAAAGAGATATCTAAATAAATTTATCATTCACCTCACGATTTACGATTTTTTTTCACATTTGTTTTGTGTTCTCAGAATTTTTTTTTGAGAGATAAGGACAATTTCAAGAGACATTCTACATTATCATAATATAAGGAATAGTTAAACACTATTTGCCAGAGACTGCTCGATCCATGACATGTATGAATCAGTATTTCATCAGTTCGGACTTCCATTTTACAGGGTTATCAAATCAATTTATATTATATTAGACAATGGAAGTACGAACTGATGAAATACACCACGAAACATTGTCAACCACCTTCAAACAAATGTATGAATCAGGTTGAATTGATGCTAATGAAAATGTTGGTTCAGTAAACGATTCGCCAACACACGTACGTCGAAGAAACGCAAGATCTGCCTAAAACATTGCCGCTGTGAGAGTGTGCAGTAGAACTGCCAAGTTTTGCGTCGTGACTTGGGCCGGCACCCGTACAAAATTCAACTGACCCAGGAACTGAACGACTATAGACAAAGAAATACAAAGGAAGGTCTCGAAAAGGAACTAGGCATAATCAAAAATGACCTTCAATGGAATGGTTACTCCCAAAGTGATGGTGGAGCAGACTTTGAGCAGAAGACAGCAAGAGCCTCACAAGGAAGGGAAGCCGCCACAACCAGTACTTGTACTTCCCTACATCACAGGATTGTCGGAAAGAATAACACAAAGACATAGTGTCAAATTTAGAAAATAATCATGAAATAATTCAAATAAATTTAAGTAAATACATGAATTGAAAGATGTTCCAACCTCAATATTATAAAACAAAACGCTCAGTGTATGGAATTCCATCTTTCAATATTCCAAGTTCATAGATATCGAAATTGATCCGATCACAGGATATAGAAATATAAAACAATCTCCAAATACGCAGACTTTGCACAGATTGCATGCTGAGCATTTTACCTTATTACAGTGACCGGATCAAAGTTGCAATGTCAGCGTATAAATCTTCATAAATATTGAGGGAGGTCAAGATCATGAAGAGACAGTATTCAGAAATTCATTTGAGTATCTATTGATCATCAGCAATGAAGTACATCTCCTGCTCTTCAATCCTGCTGGGTGGCAGTATAATGTTTTTGGTGTTTTAATGTATTTTTTTTATTAACATTTGAGTGTGAGTTTTTCCTAAAGTATTTTTTCCGTTTCTTCACAATAAATATTCAATTGACTTTCTAAATGAGTTCCTTCATTATTTTGGATGAATGAGTAATGGGTGAAACAGCGAATAAAATCCTCTCGTTAATAAGCCAAGCGAGTACGGAGTTGCAAGGACCCCGGAGCAGTTAGCAACTCACTCTAATTGTCATCGAAAAATCCTCTTCAGCGATGATCTCATTTCTGGATGAATGGGTACGTGAACAAAGAAAATGGTCGAATTTGGGACGATATCAATCCACATGAGATCCAATATCGTCCAATGCATCCCGAAAAAGTCACTCTTTGGTGTAGATTTTGGGTTGGCAGCGCAATCTGCCACAAATCACAGCGGTCCTCAAAGCTAACCTAACCTATGCCATCGGTCAAATTCAGCCTGATTTAGGCGCCAGAGTCATGGAAAATTGGACGTTTCGGATGCGCTCCACCCAGAGAAGCTTTTGATACAATAACTCCTTCGAGCCGATAAAATTATGGAAAAACTGAAGACTAGGCCACCAAAACAAAATTTAGCAGCGATAAAACGCTTCTTCCCAACATCAATGAAGATGACAGCCATGAAATAACCAGCTAGGTATCATTATTCCTGAATTAAACGTGACTCTCTCAATTTCTTTCACTGTCACTGTCCAAATCAAATTGAACTATTGGAATCAAATATTTAAATTCGATCGTGACAGAATTTCACAACTTTGAATGAATGCTTCTACACAAATTCAGATGTTCAGTTTGATATTTTGATCATGTCCCTTATTCTACTTTTAAAACTCCAATGAATATGTATATCAAACAAAACTCATCAGTACAAGAGACCGAAATGAAAAACGACACGAATTGCCACACTTCACTGATTCACAACCTCACGAAAATCAGCCACAACTTTTTCAAGCCAACCTCTACCATGAATACTAACAATTATATATGATATTCAACTCATAGGTATGATGACTTTTCAATCCGAATCGAAACATTCTTTTGCATAGTATCAATTTCATTGAAATCGAAATGAATATATCACGTACAGTTATTGCATTTACTCGCGTCAAGTAAGTTTGGTGACTCGGGTGCCAGCTCTGCGGTCACATGTCAAAGCACGATAGACTTTAACAATGAAATCCCATTGATGAAAAATACGAGTTTAGCCATTCACGTGCTCTGTTCATATATTCGAACATTGTGTCTATAATAATTGTACTTTCAAACAAATATTCTTGTTGAAATTTTTTGTTATTTAGAATATTTCAGGAAATAATATTTACCGATACCACTCGAGCTAAAAAAAATTCAGATGATTTTTTCAAGTAACTCAAACTTTGTTATTTTTGGGCAATACCAATCGGGCAATCAGCAATCGATAAAACCTCTCGTTCTATGGACACGTGATTATATCATGCTGTTTGCTCTTATGATACTGGTAAATAAGAGATTTTTCGTTGAAAAATAAAATTTATCGATGACATTTTGAGGTTTCGAGACATTACTTTCGATAATTTTTGAATTCGATTCGATTTCAACTCCAACTCGAACTTCAACATCAACCTCAACTTCAACTTCAATTCCAATTTCAATTCCAGTTCCAATTCCAGTTTCAATTCCAATTGAGACGGAGAGATTTGGACGTCGCTTACCGGAGAAAATGATAAGGGAGACAATTGATTCAGAATAATGAAGATAAAACTTCAGTGTCGGATAGATCTGGACTGTATAATTTGACTTGTGGTTCTTGTCCAAAACTTTATATTGGTCATACGGGAAGAACCTTTTCCAGAAGAATAAAAGAACATAGTAGTAACTTCTTCAATGTGGAGACCGATTCCATATTTTAAAATAATTTTTTTGGAAGAGGCGCATGAATTCAACCATGACTATCAAGTGTCACATTTTCAAGAGAAAGGTTGAAACTAAATGTATTGTAATGCTTAGAAGTTACTTAGAATTAGTTCATTACATGCCCATTAAATGAGTTGATGAAAATTTCAAGTAAATTGATGGATGTAGCCGTTACTACGTGGTAGGAAATCATAATGAAGAAAAGAGAAACGAAACTTTCTATGTTTTTTACCACTTTTATTTGTAACTAACATTACTGCAGTTGCGTCCTATACGGACATTTTCGAACTTATACAATAAACTCTTGTATAAGTTTGAAAATGTCCGTATAATAAACTCTAAATGTGAAATTATTAATCATTACGTAGGTAGAAGATCAATCTATTCAAAATGTTATTATATAAAGCACAAATTGAGTAGAATTCGGTCAGTATGTAAACCACTGAGGAAGCTATTGCATAGCGAAACACGTGTTGCGGTTTTGTAAACTGTCTACTGGGAATCTTACAATGAAGTGTTACTTGAATGAGTTATCGATTTTCATCAACTATTGGCCATCCATCACAGACCTAAGATATTCAACATAAGTAAAAAAAAAAGTTGTATTTTCAATAAACGACTTCTGTTTGAGATTATTCTTCTTCTGAAACATTCAAATACAGCAAATATTTATTTTAAAGTTGTTGACAATGTGTTATGGTGAATTTTACTAGTTCGGACTCACATTGTCATCACCCGAAGACGACTGTGGTTGCCAACAATTTTTGTTCTTTGTCATTCATTTTGACTCTGTGGTCATTTTCATGTTTTGTCTTGAATATTTTAATTGTTTTATTGTAATATAATTGATATTCTAGCTGTTAATTCAAATTTTATTTGATCTTTCATAGTTTTCGAATCATATTAGAATCATACTAGTTGTTGCCCGCGGATTCGCCCGCGTAAAATTTGATTTGTCACATTAGGTTTCGTGACATATCATTTTGAACAAATAGTTTCCAACTTCAAAACTGACGACATTCAATACAATTTCTTAACCCCTATTTTTTCCCGTTGGGGGTGGAAATTCATGATTCCCTTTCTTGATGCTTATTTACGCTATACAAAGAACCTGCCTGCATATTTTCAGATTCTAGGTTCAGTAGCTTCGGATGTACGTAAATATAAGAGTGTCAGTCAATCAATAAGTACGATCTTATACAATATTGAATAGCATCAGCAAAAAAATTGAAAGGATTAGAATAAAATACATTGGTAATCCTACTACTAACCCTATTCCTACTAATATTATAAATGCGTGAAGTTTGTGAGGATGGATGAATGCAGTGTATGTATTAATGTTTTTTATTTTTTCATGCCTAAACAGCTTAACGGATTCAAATGTAAGTTGGTATATAGATCGATCATACACCTGGAATAACACATAGGGTAGGTTCCCACGGTTACGCGGGTGAAACAGCGGGGAACAGCTAGTATTATATACGTGGGTATCTATTGATTTACTGACACTCTTATATTACCGTACAGTCGAAGCTACTGAGCCTAGAATCTTCAAATATGCAGGTAAGTTCTTTGTATAGCGCAAATAAGTATCATGAAAGGGAATTAGGAAAACAGGGGTTCAAAGATTGTAATGAGTTTTGTAAAAAATGTTGTAACTATTTATTTAAAGTAGTCTGTCACGTAACATGATGTGACAAACCAAATTCTACACGGGCGAAGCCGCGGGCAACTGCTAGTAATTTATATTTTTACTTAAAAAATACAGTAACTAAAATCGAATTATGTTACCAATAAAGGAATTCGCAAAACTGACACGCACTTTACCCTCGCGCATCGTTCCCCATCGTCTTTCAGTAGACGCGACGCGTAATGACTTGCTGGTTTGCGTCATGTCAAAATTTGACAGATATTCTAAAATGTGCATTGTATGAAAACAACCAATTCAATTGTATTTATGGCTCAGTATTTTGCAAATAGTGGCTACTACATAAGGGGTAAATATATGCTATCGAATTTTATTCAGAACTATTCAAAATAAACAATCTTACGATACATTATCTGCATGTAACTCCAACGGTATAGGCAGCACACGCCAAGATAGCTCTCAGGGAGCAAGAATTTTTCCGACTTACTTTTGACCAAAATCACACAAAACTTAGTGAATAGTAGCTATTACCTCCACAAATGCCCCACCAGCTTTTCATCAGTGGAGACGGGAGTGGGTATAAAGAAAGAAGAAAGGAGTACATTAATTTGCGAATATTTTATTGATGATTGTTATGGGAAAGAGAGCGTCGTTCAAAAATAAAGAAAGACTATAATTTTTTTAACAATAATAGAAGGTAAAGAAAAATTGTAACGAAGGTTGTCAGTTCTAACTTCCGTGACCAATCTACAAAATTTGATTTATTCACAAGGAAAAATAAATGATATTAAAATAAAGGATTTTGTCACATTGATTCCTTCGTTGTCTAATTCAACTGATGAATTATCTACCCTCTAGTATGCATACCGTCGGTTCACAGTTGCTCAAAGGTAGCAAAGTTTTCAAAATTTCAACACAATACACTAAACTAATATAATTGATACTAAGTAAAAGTAGATACTTTTCAGCTAGATGAAGTAACGCTGACAGTTTTGGTAGTGTTACTTCTGTGATGCCAATACGTCCCGTTCAGACCAAAATGAACGATAAAAAGGAACAATATTACCTTCTAGAACTAGTAAAATTTGCGGGAATTATAATGTAGTCAGTACGGAATACTACGCACCACGTGAACGATATAAAAAATGGAATCATCTTCTTTGGGTCCCAAGAATGTCAATATTTACCCGTTTCTCTTCGAGAGGAATAATCCCATTTCACGTTCACTACATACGTTTCACGTAAGATTAAGAAAATGGGATGAAACCGAAAATAGCATACACGCTGAAGCAAAACAGAAATCCTGTTCCTTGCCACGTGCTACAGTAATCACATGAAACAAGAGAAGGCCATTAACACACGTGTAATGGGCTTAAAGTATATCAACTACCAGGGGCTACTTCGTCTCTATCTGATCTTGCTCCGAACACTATTCATCAACATTCACACCCACTTCATCCAACTCAATGAAGATTATTATGAAGTGTCTCCGGCAATGGCATTAATAGCTAGCCTGGCTTGAAAGAAAACCTAATTTTTCATAATTTAGAACGCACCAACATTGAATTCATCTTAATGACTATGGGAGGCGATGAATGTTCGTGAAATGAGAAAATTCTTCTTCTTGAATGTCGCCCCTTTCAAGACATACTTTAAAGGATTAAGCTTAGAGAACGATGGCAACAAAATCAAGTTTTGATGAGAAAGTTTTTTCAAATTTCGAGAAATTATACGATGTGACAAAATCCTCTCGAATAACGAATTGACCAATCGAACAAATATTGTATAAACTTGTTCTGCAAACCCGTGATAGTGAAGCGCTCTAGCTTCTAGCTCCTCATTCTTGTGAAACCCGCTGTTGATGGAAAAATGGATAAGATTTTCCCATGAAGATATCTGTGAAAATGGCAGGATCTGCAATTTTCTTATGATATTTTAACATCAACAGAGCCATTGCCAAAGTAGGGCTATCAGTATAGTTCATCTCCAACTATAGGAGTATTCGCCGGAACCGGATAGTGTTCATCCAACCAGAATTTCAACTCCAAAAACTGTTTGTGATCTCCAGAGACATTTCAGAGAGACATACGCTCATCATGGGAATTGATTTGGGCTACCTCCATTCCAAAATCTTGGAAAATCCTACATGATTCGGCGATTATTTTGACAACAATCAGTTCCATGTCGTTTGCATAGAAAACAGAAAAAAACTGCTTAACAAGCATGTTATGGAAGTGGATAACAGACCACTTGCATTGGGACCAATATGCGTACAGGCTAGGTATGTCAATGGAATCGATCTTATCTGGGGTCGTGAAAAAAAGCGAAATAAATGCTGCTGCTTTCTTGGATGTTGAAGGCACAATCAATAATACGCCCTTAGAATCAATCATCTAGGTATTGAGGAGGGCAGGGATCGACAATACAGGCTGCAGGTGCTACATAAGATGAGATAATTTATTGATCTTTCAGATGTATACAAATGAGGTACAGATAAAATAAGTTACATATACATACATAAATTATTACCAAAGAATGATTATTATACTGTTTCGCCATTTATTTGTGTTTCTCTGGATAACACAGCTATATACTCGTCAGTAGAATAAACACATTTTGATATCAATGAATATTTCAGATACTTTTTCAACAAGTATTGATTTCACTTTTTAACATGGGGAGGTAGAATATTGTATAAGTTGAAATCAGTAGAGTTTCTGCTTGACTTTTTCAATCTGAATCTACTGGCCCTCAACAAATCACATCCTCTAAGTGTTCATATAAAAGTATTGTTTCGACAGAATTTTTCTTTCGTGTAATTAAATGTTTATATTGAACCAGCTGTTTCAGTTTGTGTCTGAAAGTTACTTCTTTGCATGATCGACACATTTTTGTATAGAGTCACTTCTTTTGAAATCGATTGCTTCCTTTCTTCCTTTGGAAGATTCCCACATTTTTGTATCAAGATGGAGTAGTGGATAGCCAAAATTTTTCTTAGTTAGTTTTAAGGTATAACTGTATTCGTATATTTATTTTCCCCACGGAAATTACCCGTAAACATGAAAAAAATAAAAAAATAAATAAATCGAAAGTCTAGGAGACACAGCTAGCTGACTACTGTAGATAATTTAAGGGATGAAATTACCAGGTGCTGGTAATTTTTCAGAATGTGAGGGAGGAAACTGAAGCCCGTTCTAACCATTGTGTGCAAGTTAATGGTGCTCAGATCCAACATTTCTATTCCAAAATTTTTCATGAACTTTGAAAAAAATCTATTTTTTTTAACTTTGCTTATCATAAATTTTACAAGTGTTACTCGACTATTATTCCATTTGAATTTTTTGACATGTTGGTTGTAATAGAGAGGGGGTTGCTAACAGGGGATTGCCCTCCTAAAAACTGAAGTTGACGTGTCTCACGATGTCCCACAGTCTCAGAATCAAATGACTCATTCACAGTGGCTCGTTCAAACTGAAATGCACTCTATTTACTCTATTTACATACCTTATTTCAACTAACGCTGGGTGTTCTACTAATCACTAGTGACAGTGACAGTGACAGTTCAAAAAATAAGATTAATGTTTGAATTTCGCAGGCTGGGTACATTCGATTAGCGATTTTTTTATTTCTTCATCTTGGTACACTCGTCTCGATCATATGTTTACAGTTTCAGCTGTTTAGCATATTTAGTTTGTTGGTGAAAGGTATTAAAATTAAAAGTGTTTTGCGTGTTCGGCGATTTTCTGCTATCGAAAAAAATGGATCGAAGAAATTTCATAAAATTTTGTGTAATCATTGAATTAAGTGCTCAAAAACACTAAAAATATTGACAGTATACGATGATTGTACTTTGAGTCAGAAAAATGTTTACAAGTGGTACAGCTTTTCACAGAAGGTCGAGAAGAAGTCAATACAGACGCTTGCCCTGGATACCCAGCATATCAACAGCATTTGAAAATGTTGAGGAAGTGAAGAAAATTTTTATGGAGAATCGTTGAATCACTTTCAGGCAAGCTGGTGAAAATGTCGGCATATCGGTTGGCTCATGCCCTGCAATTTTTTCGGAAATTTTGGGTATGATGGGTGTGATAAGATAATTTATTGATCTTTTAGATGTATACAAATAAGTTACAAATAACATTATTACCCAAGAATGAATATTATACTGTTTCGCCATTTATTTGTGTTTTTTTGGAGAAGACTGCTATACAGTGTGGTCCACTAAGTCTGCAACAAATGGGAAACTTTTTTATTATCGATTTCTCAGAAAATTTTATCCTTGACAAAAGTTGGTGCATGTTCCAAAACTATACCAAGTGTACCTGAAATGGCTTTATGACAAACACCATACAGGATAGATCCCCGGATCTCAATCCTCTCGATTTCTCTATTTGGGTACTTTCTTGGTTTTTC
>NW_019289897.1:41732-140839 GCF_000500325.1 Leptinotarsa decemlineata
AGAGATGGAGATTGAGGTTATTTGTATATTTTTTGAAATAAGGGTACTTTACTCTTGAACGAACTTAATATTTTTTGGCCTATCCTGTATGGTGTTTGTCATAAAGCCATTTCAGGTACACTTGGTATAGTTTTGGAACATGCACCAACTTTTGTCAAGAATAAAATTTTCTGAGAAATCGATAATAAAAATGTTTCCCATTTGTTGCACACTTAGTGGTCCACACTGTATACTCGCCAGTAGAGTAAACACAATTTGTAATCAATATATATTTCAGATACTTTTTGAACAAGTATTGATTTAATTTTTTGGCATAGGGAGGTAGAATATCGTGTAAGTTGACATCGAAAGAGTTTTTTTCAATCTGAATCTACTGGCCCTCAATAAATCACATCCTCTAGTCTCATGATCGTGGAAATAACAATTTTTATTCAATGTTGATTAATTTTTATAAATATCTATCAAAAGTTGATACAGATAAATAGAAGGTACTGTCATTATCAAGACACAAGCCCCAGATAATATCCTTACGGCCTTTTTTTGTAACATAAATATCCTATTTGCGTTAGTACTATTTCCCCACAGAGAATTGTTCAATATGAAATGTGAGAATGAAAAAAAGCGTAGTAAACTGTTGAGCGCCTGTTGAGAGATTATATCTTTCAATTTCCGAAGAAGAAATGTTTATTTCGACAGTTTAATGCTAAGTTGTTCAATGTTCTCTAACCAGTTCAAATTATCATCTAGATGTATGCCTGAGAGTTTAACACTGTTTCCTTCAACCCAAGAGGTGTTTGATGTAAAAATGATGCGTTGAGTTTTATTTTCGTTCAACATTAGATTGTTTCTTCTGAACCATATGTCAGCATTCTTTTGAATTTGATTTATATCGCTCTCCAAATTACTCTTGATTTTTCCGCATGTCGTAAGAGTAGTATCATCGGCGAAAGCAAAACAATTATGAGGTGACATGAAGGAAAAGAGATCATTTACATAGATTATGAATAGAAGAGGCCCCAGAACCGAGCCTTGGGGAACTTCACATGTAACTGGTTTTGAGTCGGACACATTGTTCGAGTTAATTGACACATATTGGTATCTGTTTGTCAGATATGAAGAAAAAAGAGACAGGGGGGTTCTTTTTATGACATAGTCATCTAATTTTTTCAGTAGAATATAATGGGAGACGCAATCGAATGCTTTTGTTAAATCACATAAAGCAGCAATAGTGTGTTCTCATTTTTCAAAGCTGGTTATTATGTTTTCGATTACTTTCTTTACCGCACCTATTGTGGAGGATGATTTCCTAAATCCGAATTGATTAGTATGAAAATACTCATAAAGCCTATTTTTCTTGATGATTTCAAATAATTTTCTGATTGATTCGACTGTTACTTGATGAAGATCCATAGTAATTTCAAAAACTACACCTCAACGATTTGATCTCCACAAACTTCATTTGAAAAATATATCACAACATGTTTCGCTAGTTTTTGAAAAAAATGAATTTGATATCACATGTTTTGCATTTTCTTTGCTTTATATTGATTCAGTTTATACTTTTTTTTGTATTTTTTTAGGTTGGATGAGAACACCACTAGTAAAGTTACTTTTGTGAACTCGGAAGAAGAATTGTGCAAGTACCTAATTCCTGACATCTTGCCAAATGATATTTAATTTGTTTAAAACTTCACAATATATTGGCTGGTAATGAATTTAATCAAAAAGATAATCTAATAAGTTGAACCAGCACATATCTAAATTGTTATTTTGGGACTTTTTGCAATATTTACCTCATAGCAACTGGAAGATTATTAAAAAAAATTCTTTGTATGGGTGTCTCAGGTCATCATAAAATAATTTTTACTGTTCGACCAAAATGAGGCATTTCAATTAGATTAATATATAAGCTATAAAAAATTGTGACTATTATCAAGTNTAATTAGTGCTAGGTACGGAAACAGATTCGGAAATGGATTTATAAGAAACATAAAGAGTACTGGGAAAATACATATGGGAATATACACGGGAAAATCTTTTTGAAGGAAACGCCTGAAAAAAGAACTGAGTTAAAGGAGCAGAGACTGGATCAGAATGATAATGGTGCTATCAAATAGGTGCTATAAATATAAATAATGGTGCTATAAAAAACTTCAGAGTTACCTATGTCTATGAAAATATGACAAAAATATCCACAAAGGACCAGTACAAACTATTACAGTAAACACGATTGTGAAATAAGCATAATGACACTTCTCTTACACCAATGTCGTTAGTGAAACTCGCGTGGAGAGTTGAAGTTCTGTGGGAACAGTGTTTGTGTTGGAGTTACCAATAACAGCAATTTTTTTACATGGACGGATTAGAAAATATATAGCAGTATTTCAATTGCGACTTTCAGATATAAAATAACTTCTGGCTGAAAATAATAAACTATAGAACGTGACACCTGGTAAATAAATTGAAAAAATAGCGATGATTACGATGATAATAGAGCTTGATATCAACCATAGCTTCTTGCTTTGGTAATATTTAACTTCATAAACATTTATTCATTTCATTTGAACAGGAATATTCAAATTTGAGTCTATACAAGGATATGTTTTCAACAGCAAAAGAGTCAACTGAGTTATAGCAAAGTTGTCTATATTCGAATACCAACATTATGATGCCAAACAGTAGACTCTACTTTTTTTGGTTTCCGAGATATGCTGAGGAAATTTTGTATTAAGATTTTTGAATTTTATCAAGACTATTCTGAAATTTTAAATACAGACCAATATACTTTCAGTCGGCAATATTTCAATGAAGAATCAATCAGTAATGAAAAAATAAGCATGATTCTCAATAATTTTACTTTCGTTTCTCGATATTAAAATTATCTGGAAATGTATATGCGTCACTTTTAAACTACGAACAGAATACAAATTGAAACTTTCGTTCCACCTCAATGCTCTTACAAATTTATAAGGATTCCAGCACATTTATTCATTTTTCTTCCTTCTATAAAACCATATAACGTTTTTTCATGTCTTTGTTTTATGTTTTCATCGAGACAACCCTTTTATGATATTTGTTAGAGGACTGTTTTTTGCGGTGAGAAATAAGCTGATTGAAAAACAACGTCAACTCTCACGTAATAAGCTCGTACAGTAATAAGATTATGTTGCTGCAACAAATATGTTTGCCGTTCCAATCTTACTCTACTCGTTTGGAGCAGTGAAGTGGACTCGGGAGGAGCTGTATCAACTCGACCTAAAGACCCGAAAAATGATGCATCTCTATAAGGGTTTGCATTCCGAATCATCCGTTCCACGGTTGTACTGCCCCCGACAGCAGGGAGGCCGTGGTCTTTTGAGTTTGGAGCGTCTACATGACAGAATGGTACTGGATACAGCCTGTAAAGTCGTCAGGATCCCCTTCTCTGTATGGTCCGTGACCATGAGAGAGCAGAAATTGGAGCATTTCTCTTTGGGGCAGCCAGACCAGCTGATGAACTCAGTATAGTTTTCGACACTGAACGAGGTGACCACAACTCTGTCACCGAGTTGGAATCCGTTCAGTAAAAAGCTCAGATGAAAGACGCAGAGATCACCTTACTTCTGCGGAAACACAAGGATAAGCCAAGGCATGGGACCTTGGCTTATCAAAGCGCCTGACGTTCGCTTTTCTCAGGTCGAGTGGGCTGAAGTCGGAAACTGAGGGGTTAATCATGGCTTGCCAGGATGGTGTCTTCAACACCTTAGTCTACCGCAGTCGCGTGATGGGTATAGAGACCCTAATGCACTTGCTATCAGCATGTCCAGCATATGCGGTCTCGGCCTATATCCATCGACATAACTCGGCCCCAAGAGTGCTATATTACCATCTACGGCACTCTTACGGTATTGACGAGACACCGGTGTTGCCCTACGCTCCGGGGGATAATGAATCCGTTGTGGGGAACGAGAAGTTCCGAATTTATTGGAATTATTCTTTCCCCACACTCAGGCTCATACAAGCTAATAAGCCTGATGTAGTCCTTCTCGACCACCAGAGCAAAACGATATTTGTCGTGGAGTTTTCAGCTCCTGGCTAGACAAATATCGTCAGAAAAGAGGAGGAAAAACGGATACAATATCGTAATTGCAATCATGAAAAAACTGTTTTGGAGAGATCAGAATATTTAGTTCCAAATTTTGGAAGATATATTTTTTGTACCAAATTCATTATGCAAAGAATAAGTTACAAATAAAATACGTAACTTTCACCAGAGAAATTTCAAGTATTTCATTTTGGACTGGGATACAGGCAAGTTTGGCCTTGTACAAAAGCCGACTCTCGTTGTGGTGTTCTCTTTGTGTTTTATGATGATACAAAATGTTTATGATACTGCATTGCGTAATTATATTGCGAATAACACGAAATGATCCGGTTTTGTAAAGCTTTTGTGTGCGCTGTCAATAAATGCCTTCAATCCAGTCAACTAAATATAAATGAAATCCAATAATTGAATAACGTCTATTTTATATTGTGTATGCCAGATAATGTTTGACAGTGATTTTTTGAAAGGCAAAAGTTCATTCATGAACATTATTCAATGGCATTTCCACATGCAGACGACTATTTGTGAACCACTAGAGAAAGCATAGTATTTCATTCATTTCATTTTAGTCGTAGTAATCTAGATTTGTGAATGAGAATGAAGCTTATAAAAGCTTGAATGTGTGTTGTTTTAAAGATAACGAAATCTATGACTATTTTAGGAATTTCCTTAAAAAATATGCTATCCATGATAATAATTATATAATTTTCCAATTACAAGTTTTATTCAAGAGACGTAGTTCACTGCACAATAGATTCATCAGTTGATCTGGTACATCAATATTACAATGGGATAGTACAATGTAAAATAATTTCTAGAAAACGGTGAGAAATAAGCTGATTGAAAAACAACGTCAACTCTCACGTAATAAGCTCGTACAGTAATAAGATTAGTTTTCCGCGTGATTTTTAGATTTATTACACTGTAAAATTGCTAGTTGTGTGACACAAACTTTTGCCAGGCTCTGTCTGTGATTTGAATTGACGAAAGAGATCTGTATTTGCGATAATAATATATCACATGTTTCGCTAAGACATTAGCTTTTTCAAGTGATTTGTGTGGGTACAAATCACTTGAAAAAGCTAATGTCTTAGCGAAACATGTGATATATGTTTCAAATAAAGTTTGTGGAGATCAAATGGTTGAGGTGTAGTTTTTGAAATTCAAATAATTTGCTGACGTTAGATATTGTCCGGTTATTTTCAATTGCATCCTCACTGCCTTTCTCAAAGATTGGGTCACCTTGAATTCACTTGGAAATATACTTCTTTCGATACACGCGTTACGAGGCCGTTTCTTTGACAATTCTACTATTAAGTTCGTATGCATCAAACGAGTTTGAGGTTTTCAGATCAACTATTGCCCCAGCAACTTCACTGTTCAAAATGGGTTTCATGAAAAAGGATCTTGGTGTATTTGGTCTGTCCGTTATTGATAGAGGAATATAACGGGAATTTGAGGGTGACATATCCTCAGATATACTCAGGCCTACGTTAACAAAATATGTATTGAAGTCATTCGCAGTGAACTTACTTTCGCGATGTTTGATACCATCTTCATTCTTTTCAAAATTAATAAGTCTTCAACTGTCTCTAACTTTATTTTCCGAATTTAAAATAAAGTCATCATATGAATATCTTTTCGCTGATAGTACCATATTTTGTTATTCAACGTTGAATACAAGATAAGCCTGTTTGTGTGTCTCATCATTTGTACAATCAAATATCGTTTTTATGGCTTGAACTTTATTTTTCATGATTTGCTAGACACATTTCTTTCTAGACACACACAGTAATCGTGTATAAGAATCAATTAGAAAAATAGTCATATCCTCAATTGAACTTAGCTCATATAAAATATTCCAATCGACTTCATCGAGAGAATTTTTAAAGTTTTTTTAAACCGTTTTTGGCGATGAATCTTTTTCTTGGTATTAATTTATTGTTATTTAACATACATTTTATTTTTATGTATTGGCCATAGTGGTCAGATTAACATGGGTCGATAGTATTTGTTTCATAACAGACCTGAAGGAAGACCGATACCCATGTCATTACTGGCACGGGTAGAAAGGAACTATCCTCAGGGGTTGTGGACGAGTTATTATGTCTAATGGACAAAAGAGTTATGTAGACGACTTAGTCATTATAGTCCAATGCAAACATAATAATATAATGAGGGGACGGAAACATCAGGTCTTGAATATTATTACAGATACTTATCCAAATCGATCATAGAGTATCCACCAAGAGAACCAAGACAGAGGAACTATGACCCATACAACTTCGAAGTGAAGTAATATTCGATCCCATCAATATTTAGAAAAAAAGTACGGCGGTAAGTAATGATGATCGAATCACCTACGAAAAGGTAAGGAAACTGAAACTAGTATTGTCTATACTCAATGGTGGTTTAACTCATGATACCATGTGCTTATTTAGGCAGCCAGTGATAAAACGAATGATAGCAGACTGTGAGTAATGAAAACCACACCAGTAGTAGCTTTGGTGACACATTTTGATCGAATCCCCCTTATATTTTGTAATAACGGTTGCAGTTACCTAAGGAGTGGATGACCTACAGTCATCCTGAAAACATGCTTGGCAGAAACACTTGATATACAGCGAGTCGAATACCGAACATGGGACGTGTGCTGGAATATACAGCTATGAGCTTGGACAATACGTACCCGTCTTCCAAAAATGAGTTGCAGCAACGAATATTTATTCCAAAAATCAACTGAATGTGTAAATCAATATTGAGCAATCAATATCAGCAAGGATGCTGATAGGCTAATTGACCCGAACATGTTATAATTATTAGTCTGGGAGTATCGTTAACAACTGAAGTAACTGTCGAACAATAGATTGAGTATACCTGGACACACAGAAATAACAAATAATGAAGAAGTTGCCCTGCAAGAATGGTCAGTTCAGTAGATGGAACATTAATCTGCTGTGGGATAACTAAAATCAATGGTACGGAAACAGATTCGGAAATGGATTTATAAGAAACATAAAGAGTACTGGGAAAATACATATGGGAATATACACGGGAAAATCTAATCCTTGTTTTTGAATTTCTCCATTCCTTCCTATTTAAACTTTTGAGCACGATCCCCATGTTGATCTGTGGACACCTGATTTGTTATCTTTATCTATGTTTGACCTGCTCTTCTTTATATCTACCCAATAAGTTACTGAAATCATATGCTAAGTTGATATTCTTTTCTGTTAGTACTATTTTCTTTTATCCGATAATTTTCCTGTATATGTGAGTATTTTGTTGGCTGAAAAAGTCATACAATTGAACATGTTCATAGTTGGTATCAAAGGGATCACGTGATCGTCTTCTTTCTCAGGAAGAAGAATCTAAATATTCAAATTTCACTCTCTTCAATGGTGAGGTAATTAGTCGCAACGAAGGTGATATGTAGGTGTCTTATCCCACTCGAATAAGGTTTTGTATAAAGCCAGGCTGTTCTTACGGACATGTCGAAGAATTTGCAGAAAATCTTGGGGTTAAGGTCCCAAACAAACCCATTGATTAAATGTGATGATTGTCAGACCAATGATCACATCTGGTGGATAGTGACATGCTTGCCAGGCTATCTCTGGTTCCATCAGCACCGCACTGTCAACGGCCATGAAAATCCTTCTAGACCTAACTCCTCTCCACGTTTTTCTTGAGAGGAAGGCTACATGAACAGTATTCAAAATCATTTATTTTGCCAATTGCACAAAACAGGCCTAAACGGAGTGCAGTAGACTACTGGATAACACAGAAAGTCACATTATACAGGGATTGACATCCGACTTAGACTCGGTGCAGGCGTACAATTCAGTGCGCCCCAAATTATGCGTCTAGGTTAAAGGTTCCCAAACTTTTCATAGGTCCACTTTCAGAATTTTGCTGGTTCCGGTGAACCCCCTGCAGCTACATTTCTACCATATTCCCAAAACTCGTCAGAAAATGTGAAGATTAGATCTAACTATGGAAATTTGCGTCGCGGCTGCATTCCAACCACGAATTGATAGTTTCCGAAAAAAAGGCAGTACTGATTGGTTAATTAATTGATTAATTGTGCTATTAGGGAAATGCTATCAAAAGCTTTCTCGCAATTCCTCACAGTCCAGGATATTTTTCGGGTATTTCTACCTGCAGCCAAAATGTTAGATACCCTTCTAATTAGTGCTAAGTTCGAGTAGCTCCTCTTGTAATATCACATTCTCCAGTTCCGTGGCATTGGTAAGTAATATTTATAGTGGTGAAGAATTAAAAAAAACTCATGCGCAATTGCAAGCACACACACACACACACACACACAAGTTGTATTTCGTTTCCTTCGCACGTCTGAAAACGCCTTGCGGACGACGGCTGCGGCGCTTTGCAAGTCTCGACACGTTGTACTGAATATGGAATTTGCAAGTTTATACATGTAACGGTCGCTGAGCTTCTTCAAATATTATCTGCCAACATTGATAGCTGAAGTCACGCCAAAATTTCAGTTCTTCACTATCGAAACCAGATACATTTTCATGAACCCCCGCTAATAAATTGTGAACCCCCATTTTATGGTCACGCCAACGTAGACCCCCGTCGAGTCTCTCGTGGACTCCTAGGGGTCCATCTGGACCATTTTGGGAATCACTGGTCTAGATGGACGTTGATAAAATACATTGTCTGTTAATGAGCTAACGTGAAAGTTATGGCTAGTCTGGACTCCTGGCCACATTGTTTTGAAAGGGAATGGGCCACAACATTCTACGGAAAACATCGACAAAGAAATCGGTCCTACAAGCAACTGAATGTCTTCATACTTTTGTGGCAATAATCATACGGAAGAGTGGCAGATAGTTTTTTGGATGGTGATTTGTAATATTTGACATAACAATCCGTTCAACGCATAACAGAAATTATAACTTCTACCAGAAATTCCAAAATTGAAGGTAGCCCAATTTGGATGACAATCAGTTTCAAAGTTTTACGAACTATTCTAATTGAACATTTGGAGTTCCTGTGGAAAGTATGATTGAATTTTCAATATCTTCTCGAATATAGAAGTAGCCCAAAATATGATTTTGAAATGTTCAGGTTTTGTCTTTATATCTCCGCAACAAACAAAGCTGAAGTCAATTTTTTCCCAGCCTAGAAATAAGTAACTTTGCCACAATCAAATCTATCATGTAGCTGCTTCCATTTATATTCCCAAACCCCTACGACAAATTGGCCATCCTTAAAATTGTTTTCTTTCTTGTTACAGGCGGAATCATCGCCATATCACCAGTCGCATACATCAGAATTGGGGAGCGGCAACTTGGAAGTGCCTGCGCCTAGTGCTGTTCTTGCGCAACGTTCATTATCACCATCTAGTGCCGTATCGGCTGAAACGCTCAGCCACAGTATGGGGTCTTCCAGAGCAAATTCCTTACCCCGACCCACGAGTCCATCGCCTTCAGTTGCCTCTGAAAAAACCGAGGTAGACCTCCAAGAGAAGCAGGAGAGGGAGGAAGAAGAACGCAAGCGGCGGATCCAACTTTACGTTTTTATATCGAGATGTATAGCCTACCCTTTCAATGCAAAACAGCCTACGGATATGACGAGGCGACAGACTAAAATTACCAAACACCAGTTAGAAAGTATTATAAATAGATTTCAGGTGAGCTAGTTGAATTATTTACTGTTACAATAGACATTTTGGCGATACACATTTTCTTTCTCCAGTGTCAGGTGCATGGGCTTTCAAAAACATGAAAGATTTAAAAGACGAAACAAAAAATGTTCGACGTATTTGCAATAAAAACCAAAATATTAGCAATAAACTATTGAAATTTATAGCTCAGCAGTGCGGCATATTGAAAAATTCACGAAAAATCGAAAAATGTGACTTTTTCAATTTTTTTTTAATCATACCTACAAAGTCTAACGAATGAATTCAGGAATGTAATTGAAAAAAAATGTTTTTTGATGAAAATTAGTTATTTTTAATGTATTTTACGTAAAACAAGCTATATTTTCAAGTAGTTTAAGCTCTAAAATAGCGAAAAATTTCTGTAATGGTCCATATAGTCAACTAAATGCCTTCATTTAACTTTTTAATATCATTTCACTAAAAAACAATGTTTAATACTAAACATTATTATAATCAAGAACTCTTTTGTCTTCGTAATCTTCATTAGATTCGGCGTTATTCAGAATCTGTCTGTTTAAAATCTGTTTTTCCGTTAATCAGCTGCCGCCCCCATACGAACGACAACTCTCAGAAGTTGAGAAACTTGTGTGAGCTAAGGACTAACGAGGTCTTACCTTTTAACGTTTGATTCCTAACACGTATAATCAGTATAAACGTATAATCAGCCACTTCTGCTTCTGTTGATTTTCTACATATTTTATCATGTCATCATCTGACGTATCTTGGTCGCTTAGATTTTCTACAAATCTATCATTATCAATAGAATTTTGAACTTGTGACATACAATTATCATCTGCCAAAGTATCAGCTCATGAATAATTATTATCTTTTCTATCAACAGTACTCATTGAAACTGGTTTTGTGTTATTACAAGTAATTTCACTGTAATTATTGCCGACTTGTGAACATCGCAACCCAGCTATTGAGTAGCACAGTTGGTATAACAGCTGCAGAACATCTGGAAATATTGTTTCAGCAATATGAGTTTTTGAAATCCACCAGATATTCGTTAGAACAACAGAAAGATTCTTGTTGAATACTCTTCGTGAGCAGAAAAATAGCAGAATCAATACTCCTGACCGTTCTAGATTGAATGATTCCGTAACGTCTATCTCGTCTTGTGTTTGTAGATCTTTTGCTGGAAAAATCCTCACTTGTTTACTTTGTAGTAAATATTCAAGAGGTAGCAAAAACGTATGTGATTTTCTGGAACATTAACTAGCGTTTCCTAATATGACTGATAACCAGTCCGTGCAAAGCTTATTATCAAATCATCTGAAAATGGAACTTTTTAAGGTTGATGATCAACTGTATTGCCAAACATGCGGCAAAAATAACTGACTATTATAAGAAAACACGAGTATAGCTGAGGTACCCGTCAATCAAATAATGACACTGATGATCTTCAAACATGACTCAACCTCTGAATTGGTAGATCAAGATCTTCAGATGATGTGGTGCTGCAGGTTTTTCCGGGTTTTTCTGCAGCTGAAAAAGCAAATGCGCCACTGGAATCAATGAAGACGCTTCCGAGCGCCAACTAATTTTTGTTGTTTCATAGTTTCATGATTTGTAAACTTGCGTTAAGTTAAAAAAAAATCGCAAATTTAAGAAATCTCCAGGTGCAGGTTAATCGGTTGTCATGATTGGAATTATCAACATATTGAGATGTTTCCATCCCCATTGCTAAGTTTGCTGAACTCCAGTTTTGAATTTGATAAAAAACTCGATAAGCATGTTGAAACACTGCTGGAATGTAGGAGAGAATGTAGGAGATAAAATTGCCAGTTGAATTTCGGCGTTAGTTTGCGTAGTTGAAGTAACAGAAAGTTTTTAACGCAGTTCTTTATTCATTTTTCATCGTTATGTCCATATAAATGATATATTAGTGAAGTTGCAGCATTTTGTATATCTTCTTTACTACTACTGGGATTAATGAAAACTTCTGATTATGCTCGTACTTGTTAATTTTTTTATAAGATCTTAATAATTTTATTCTACCTTTCCCAAATATGGCGCTGGTTGTGTCGTAACCTTCGAAAGCGTGAGCAAATAACATAAACTGTTTTTTTTGTTTTCGGAAGTGGAGTATCATTTGTTACCAAATTATTTCAAACTGGCTAGTTTATAAAATAAAACATTGTCATCTGTTGGTGTGAGACCAATCAATAAAACTAGTAAATTGATGTCGTTCCCAATAATTGCAACATAATTTCTACTATTATCATTCAAGTCTATTGCTGTATTGACAATAATTATATCAGTGTCTTTATCACCTCGCTTTACTTTCATTTCAGTTGATTTCAATAATTCACTTGATCACACGTTACAAGGTAAGACCTCATTAATCCTTAGCTTGCACAAGTTTCAACTTCTGAGGGTTGTCGTTCGTAGGGTTGCGACAGCTGGTTAACGGAAAAACAGATTTTAAACAAATTTTTTAATCTACTTGACTTGTTTATCTTTTCCAAGTCTTTTCTCCTGCATCTTTTCCACTGCAGCCTCATGGGTTCATTGCATTTTTTATACACTTCTTCAATAAAGAATTTTGAGGCAGAATAAATCAGGCAAAACCAAAAATAAGCATTTCACTTCAATAAAATAACAAGTATTTTGACAGTTTACATTTTTACCACAATCCCTCAGTGTCAGTTGATTGGAGTTTCCGATGGGCGATGATCTTCCTCCCCCTGATTATCGCATGAGTTCCAAGACGGACTTGGATGTCTTCACAGCCTAGCTCGAAGAGATGCGCGCCCCTCCTGAGGTACTCGATTCTCCCGACGAACTCGATTCTCCCGACGAACTCGACGCGGCAGTTGAACGTTTCGAGCTTTCTGTAGTCCCCCGTTAACGGATGAATAACTTTTTCATCCATCCCACCCCAGCCAGGTAGGGGTATCCCGTGAAGGGCGGCACTGATGTCTAAGGACTTCAGCCAAAAGGGTAGGGGAGCTGGTCTCCAAACTTGGATGAAATGACGATGACATTCTGGAGTTTCCGAGTTCTGTACGTGACGTAATCAAAAATCACATTTATAATTCGGAGTCGATCGTGGTTACATAAAACCAAAACGCTTTGAAGTACTTCGGTTTTAAATGTTTTCCATCAATTATTTCTTTTTTATGCCAATTAATGTTCTGAATTATTTTCATATCGATTATCCTTGAATAATTCCTACTTTTCTTCCAATTCTCCACAGCGATTTCAGTATATTTTTCACCATTTCTTTGTTTTGAAACATATCACTTTCATCTTCACCACGTTTTTTTTTTCGGAGAATGAAGTTAAAACGTTCAGTAATCAACAAGAAACATTGTCATCTTCACTCAGTTTCTACTCGATTTGTACTAGACTTAACAATCTCAACGTTCGAACATTTCCAATAAAACGGTGAAATAAACCCGAGTTTGTTCTTCAAACATTTCCGGGAAATGCTTCGATTGATAAGTCGAGTAAATCCAATTAAAGGAAGATAAATAATTTCAGTAAAGTACTATAAAAGACTGCGTATTCCTTTGTCGTACTACGTTCTTTGCGAAAAAGAAAAATATCTTGTTCTATTTTTACGTCAAAATAAATGATTGATGCGTTTTCTACAGGCCTTGACCTTTTTTCAACATACACCATTATAAATTAGGTGGAGAGTTTCAACTTCGTTGTGAAAGCTAAAACGAATATGTAGCAAGTGAGACAGGACTTCGATAATAATTGAGGTGCACATCGAAAATGATTGATAGAATGCCAATATAAAACCAATAATGAGTTTTGCAATCATTATGGCTAAGTATTACGATACATGTCAAGGCAAAAAATGTTATTATATTGATAGAAAACATGGACAGTAAACATATGCTTACATTTTTTTTTAACATTATTAGCTTGACCATGGAGAGGTTACCGGTTTTACCTGATAGGACTGGCAGTTTCGCCTTCTAGAAATTTGTAGAACACTCCAGAACATTCGCAAGTTCTCGGGAGCAAAACATTCCGGAACATTATGGAATGCTCGGAAATAATTTGAAACGTTTTCGAAACATCCCAGATCAATGTGGTACGATCAAAGAATTCCTATGGTGTAACAGCTATCAATTTCCCAACTTTTGCTGAATTGAAAATGCTTTTCCTGAGATGTGGGGCTGTGCTGTTGTGAAAGTGTTACCAAAGAAAATATTCCCACAGACTTACGACCCATTAGTGTACTTCCGGCTGTATCTAAAATACTAGAGAAAGCCATAGAAGTACAACTCCTGGAGCACATTCCAGAATTCAACATTTTACCATCGGTTCAGTCTGGGTTTCGGAAAGGATTCAGTTGCACTACAGCATTGCTGCATGTTGTAGATGACATTGTCAGAGCTTCAGATAGAGGACATTGTATAGCTCTAGTACTTCTTGACTTCAGCAGACTCTTTGACACTATAAACCGTGATTTATTGATATCAATTTTACATTACGTTGGTCTGTCAACTTCAGCTATTACCTTGCTTGCCAATTATCTTAATGGAAGAAATCAAATAGTTACGTTTGATGGAACTTATTCATCTCTCCTATCTCTTCAGCGCGGCGTGCCACAAGGTTCTATACTTGGGGCGATCCTGTTTGCTCTTTACTCCCCCAATCTTATCCCGCCAATCAATGGCATGAATATCGAGTTGGTGGAAGAAGCGAGAAATCTTGGCGTCATCCTTGACCACACTCTCAGATTCGAAAAGTACTTGAATAACTTGATACGACGTGCATATTCTTGTTTGAAATTAATATATGGAGTTAGGCAGTATCTTCCACTGAAATTGAAATTAGTATTATGTGAAGCACTAGTTTTATTACATTTCAACTATGCTTACACTGTCTATGGACCACATTTGAGTAAGCAGTAAACGTAAAATTCAAAAAGTAGACAACTCGTGCTTGAGACTTATTTATGGAATGAGACGTTCTCAGAGAATCTCTCCATAAGTTCAAAGAAGCCTATTGATTAAATATGAATAACAAAGAATCTTGCATGCCGCCAACCTATTCCATAAAATTATTCTTACCAGAAAGCCTGCCTATCTTCATAGAAAAATTTCTTTTCGAACGGATGTTCATAACGTCAATATCAGGTTCAGGGGAACACTTACTTCACCTTCTTTTGAAAGTGAATTTTTCCTCAGGTGTTTCAGTTATTGAATATGCCATGTGATGAATGACCTTTCCCTCGAATTACGTACAGCTGGGTTCCAAAAATTCAAGTATTAATCTATTTAGTCATTTATTCAATACACGTCAGTGATATGATTTCAGAACTTCATATCGTTTTGCTCCTGCTTATGTAAACTTACTTGTCGTAGTGTGGACAAATTTGTATATTTTTCTTTGTTTTTGTATCATTTAAAGAAAATTCAATAGAGAGGTATTTTTTAGGGTTGAGTGGAAGAACAGTACAGTTGTTGAATTCATTCAGGAACTGAACTGAACTTCGCCCTTCATTATCAAAAATTTTCTGTTGATGTATTTCCTCAATCTTGTTATTTTAAATATTTTTTTAAAATAACAAAGACTATTATTATTACTTCTAGAGAGAGAAAAGACACAAAATAAGTAGGTACAGGAAAAACTTTCTAAAGATATGTAGAGTATATACTTTCAGATACAAACTGGAGGTAAAACCCTTTCGCAACAACTACTCTCATATGAATATTGAAATTACAAGAAAATCACTATTTTCCATTCGGTTTGTACCAAAAACATTAGTTATGAACCTGATTTAATTCATGAAGATGTCGAAGTAGAAAGCTTTCTTCCCCACAAACTAATCTGTCCTAAAAATTCAATCACAATTTTACCAATGAATATTTTTTTTTGTTTCAGAGTTTTTTGAAAGGAGAAACACAAATAATGGCCGACGAAGCCTTTCAGAACGCTGTACAAAATTATTACGATGTTTTTTTGAAATCTGAAAGGGTCGTCAAAATGGTGCACTCCGGAGCTTGTTCACAATACGACTTCAGAGAAGTTTTTAGGAATAATATAGAAAAACGAGTTAGGTGAGTGAAATATCGCAATAACGGAATTCATTTTATTTGGTTTTATGCAAATGAACTTTATCAAAACGACCCTTTTGTCGCTTGCTCTCAAAAAGATTTCAGAGAAGTTTTTAGAGGTGTTGTACAGAAAAAGCAGTTAGATAAGTGAAATGTCGCATCGCCGGAACACCCTTATTTGTTTTTGCGCGAAGAAACTTTGCTCATTACGAGATGAAAAAAGAAACCGAGATAATTCTGGAGCTGCACTAGAGAAATATCGATAAGCTCATCTGTTGGTGACAGGATGTGGTGAACTTTTCTAGAATTCTATCTAATTGCCCTATTATATCGGGTTAACTGGATTTCCAGAACACTTTTTTCTAGAGAAAAGTTATTTTCCTATGAGATACGGATATATATGATCCATGAAAGTTTCATTTTCGAGAGATCCTTGCAAGCAAAAAACTATTTGAACATGATTTATCGCTTACGTGACTAATGGATTAATTTTCTTGTGAAGTTTCTTTTGCCAATAGAAAGGCAAAGGTTTAGAATATGGTGCAGAATAAGCTTCAGTACACCCTGAAACGAATCAAACTTGAAAAACTAGGGCGGAAATGATGGTTAAAATACTTTTGAAGTGATAACTTCTTATGTGAGGGTAAACCGCTTTGTTACATAACGCGTTAGGTTGCCAGTCTGTCTGGCTTCCTTCCCTTTCTCTTATGCATATATCAGTGGAAGACAGGCTCCTCCTCTATCGTCGGAAATACGGTCAGTGTTAAGTGTGCGTTGTACATATAGTAATTAGCAAGCACGGAATTCATTCATTATGTGAAGCGTATTTTGTGTATGTACATTATTAGTATCATTATTTAGTCTTACAAAAGTAACAGTCGACATATGGTAGCTATCATATATCTATAGAGTGGACCAAATTGGACAATTTTGAAGGGAAACTAGATAGACTAGACTAGACGCACACTTTGATCAACTAGGCTTTCGACGAATGCAATTATTTACTGGTAGCTGTTAAATTTTCATTCAAGCAGTAAAGATGCTCTTCAATTAGTGGTTTTTCTTCAGTTTTCAAACACATTCGCAATGAAGTATGAGAATTATGAAAAATGGAATATGATAATCTGTTTTATACAAACCGGGGAAAATGCAGAAGCAGCAAGCAATTTGTATCACGAGAGGTATCCAGAGAGAAGACGACCTTTCAGAGACATTTTCTCAAGATTGCGACAAAACCTAATTGATGGTGGTCAATAGAGATGAACAGTTGGATGAAATATTCGTTTTAGGAATTGTTGAAAATAATCCCAAAACGTCAACGCGAAATATGAAAATATCAACAGACCTACCAGACCATGGCTTTTTGTCAGTGTCTGTGTCGATCACAGAATTTCGTTGAATAAATTGTATTCGTATGACATTAGGGGTAATGCCTTTAATTGGATTGAGTTCTTCACTAAAAACAGAAGACAGTTTGTTTCAGTTACCGATCATCAGTTTATATCCAAATCCTGAACTCAAATTTTGAAAATTGGGGTCTCTCAAGGATATGTTTTGGCAGCAATATTATTAATATTTTATTGTAACGATATGAATACCGCAATCACTGATAATATATGCATTATATATGCGATGAAACTTCATTATCGGTATTTAATAGGTGCGATATTCTCTGCATTTCAAATCTGGAAAAACCTTTTCTATTTGATTTCACCGTCGAGAAAAAACTTGTTCTAACATTATAAAATAAATGCCAACAACAGCGAACTCCCTAATGCCAGTGCACATACATTTTTAGGACTTCCTGACCTCAAAATTATCTTTTAAGTATTACATATTTTATGAGAAATCTCAACATTATTTTAACCAGTGAACAAATATTGAATCATTACCATTACCATGTAGAATCACGAAATACATACGGCATTTGTCTAGGGGGCGGTTCTTCATCAGCGATAAGTGCGTGTATGTCGCACAATAAAGATTCTCCGAATTTCGGCTGGTGTCAGCCCGCAAGCATCATGCAGAGACCTATACCCCTGCACGTTGTCTTGGGTAAAATAGGGATGGAGCCCAGCTCCCTTACCCTTTCGGCTGACTTTTGTCGAAGAAAGACAAATGGGTTCATGACTGAGGGGATGGCGGTATGAAGTCCTTAGACATCAGTACCGCCCTTCACGGGATACCTCTACCTGGCTGGGGTGGGATGGATGAAAAAGCTATTCGTCCGTTAAGGGGGACATGAGGGCCTCATTCGACAGAGTGTCGGGGCCTTCTATATCGGGAGGGGTCGTCTACAGCATAGTCTATAGCTTCCCTAACTAACGGATTTTCTTGAGTTTCCGCACCTTCAAAAACTCGCCGATTCCTCGATTGAATGGACTGCCGAATGGAAGGCAGCCGCAAATCTCTGCGGATGGCTTTATTCCGCACGAACCAAGGAGCATTTACAATCATCTTCATTAGTTTATTTTGCAGTACCTCCAGAATGGAGATATTATATTTCGCTGCTTGTCCCCAGACGCCTGAAGCATACATGATGACAGGCTTGAACATCGTGTTGTAGATGGTAATCTTGTTTTTCAACCTCATTTTTGACTTTCTGTTGATCAGAAGGTACAGACTTGCAATCCGACTCTCGATCCTAGATTTGACGTACATGAAGTGCGGGTTCCAAGTGAGTCTACGGTCTATTAGAAGGCCGAGGTACTTTACCCGCGCTTGCCAGTCAATCTCCCTTCCAGAGATTCTCACATTTCTGCCCGGAGAAGAAATATTCATATTTATAAAGAAATAAATTTTGGAATATTAATCTCACCCAACTACCTATATAGTAAGGTTCTAGTAAACGTCTGTCGGAAAAAACTACTTTTCCGACTAATACCATGCTGGATATTGAATTATATCCGACAGATATTCATGCAAGATTCCTCACAGAGGCTAGTCTCGTAGATGTTTCTCATTCGTCCAGCAGCAGGACCGTGCTGAAATTATTCAAGTCGATCACCTGCAGATCGCGGTTTCGAGGTATTACTTCTCGTCAGTACAAAAAAGATCCTACCTAGACAGCACAGTGTCTGGGACTGGATTAATTTCAACACGGCTCCGCTACATATATGAAACCTTCGTCTGAGAGAAAGATTGTTAACTAGTAACAACTCCATCTCGTGAACAAAGCCCCAAACGGGGAAGAAACATCCCATATATCTAAATTTTAACAGAAATCAAAAGTGAACACTATCGAGGAGAGATACATACATAGAATTTATTTCCTTATACGTATGTATCTCTCCTCGATAGTTTTCACTTTTGATAT
This sequence comes from Leptinotarsa decemlineata, assembly GCF_000500325.1. Lineage (NCBI taxonomy): Eukaryota > Metazoa > Arthropoda > Insecta > Coleoptera > Chrysomelidae > Leptinotarsa > Leptinotarsa decemlineata. Next base: position 60,851 of record NW_019289897.1, read on the forward strand.
TCATATTTGAAATGTGCGTTCATATTAATACTAATCAATTATAGTTTGGACAATATAGCGTGTATCATAGTATTGACACGAGAAATCGTAATAACTTTTACATTAAACCCTATAAATACAACCTAACTTGCAAGTCCTCTTTTCATTTGGGATTGAAAATGTTCAACAAGTTACCTCTTTCTCCTAGAGAAATTGATTGAATCCTTGTTCTCAAACGCAATTTGAAAATGTTTTTACTAAATCACAGTTCCTATACCGTTCAAGAATTTCTTAATGTTACTGTATGATTCTTCTTTCCTTTTTTGTACTCACATACCTGATTATTCCAATACATGTTTATGTCTTATGGAAAATAAATATTATTATTATTATACATATTATTCCTAATTTTTCAATTTTCATCTCCCATTCTTCAGTTTTTCCATTCGTATTATATAAAAATAGATTCTTGAATAATAAATACAACTAATCAGATTTATTGACTAATCGATCTCATCCGATTTTTTTGTATTCGATGGAAGAACAGGCAAACACTTGGCCTTTCAGTGTATTTATATTGCATATTCATGTCTGAGGAAAAAACTACACGTCGAAATACTCATACAACTTGTTTGAGTAGTCGGCGTTCAGTTGATTAAAGTGATACTTTTTCATGAAATGGACAAGTCACAATGGAAAAATCATAGAAGAATGTCTGTTACGTACAGAAACTACTAGTAAGTGAAAACCCGCAGGTCTTATACCGATATAGCTCCTCCGAACTATACCGGAAAATAAATCTATTTCGGGAAAGTAAAAGCAATATTCCCATAAACGTGCGTACGTGAGAAATTCAAGGGCTCCTCATACAGGCACCTAACTTCAAAGGACCTGTAACGAACTGTCTATTTACAACAGTTCGTCAAACGACATTTAATGATGTTGTTTATAGTCGTCCCATAAACAATTTCTCTTTGATGGTCTTCAAAGGACCATCAATCCTCTCATCACCACATATCTAGTGTGCGCATATACAAACAGAACACTCTTAATATCAGAAACTACCTATTTGGATTATCAGAATACATATTTATTTTCCATATGTTACGTTGTGTAGCGTGTTTGTGAATAATATCTGTTTCAATTCCATCACGAATGTTCGGAATACTCAATTTAATAAGAAGAATTTCGTGTAATTCAATGTTCTCACTAACGTGAGAACCAAATATAAATTGACTTGAAATGAATAGAAAAAAAGCAATGTTTTTGTCACTTTACAGACTGATTGTGCATTGTACAGGGTTTATCAAGAATTGCTTCACTTGCTTGTTTACAATGTAGGAGTTGGACTTGTAATAAAAAATAAACGCAGTTTCGATATCTTTGTTGATAGTCGAACTGATGAGAATCATTAACATAAATTGTTGACATTCTTAACATTGACACTGATAGACATTCTTGAACCTAATGAGCATGAGTTAACATTTCAGGAATGGGCACCTGCTAACTAAACATTTGCTTTTCGTCAGTTAATAAAGGAAAACATGAAACCAGGGGTCCGTAGGACGACTGGTTTTATCAATTGCTGGTGGCTTGACTGATATTGCTCAAAAGTAACAGTTTCAATTTGAAAAAGGGACATTCATCTGAGAAAGTTTTTAGGTCGAGTGGTATTCGTAAAGATTATTGTCTGAAATATTCTCAGCTGATATGGATATAAAAACAAAAAATCAATTCTCAAATAATTCAGTTTTATAACGAGAAATTTCAAAAAGAACTTGTGGTTGAAAGTACAATCATCAAAGATACAATGTTCGATTACATGAACATAGTACGTAAATGACTGAACTCGTATTTTTCAACAATGGGATTGTATTGTTGGAATCTATCGTGGCTTGACATGAGACCGCAGACGTGTCACCCGACTTACTTGACGCGGCTAGATGCATTAACTTTACGTCGAGTAATCTGTTCGATTTCAATGAAATTGCTCTATAATCGGAATAATGTTTCAATTAACATTGAAAATGTCTTATTATATCAATGAGTTTCGATTGAGATATTGAGAATTCCGAATTACCTATTGAGTTGTTGTGTTGAGATTTTTGAATATCATAAACGAATTGTTGATATTTGAGTTTGAATTGAAGGATTGTTGTTTTATCTTCGTGAGGTTAGCAAAGTTAGTGAAGTGTGGCAATTTATTTTTCATTTTGGTCTTTTGTAACTGTCGTTGTATTGGTGATTTTGTTGAGTTCACATATTGGTTCGAGTTGTCTCAGTAGAGTTGGGTCTAGTCACTGTTATAATCATAAGTCCTGTGAATTTCTGTAGAAGCATTCATTCAAAGGTTCAATGCTAAGTCACAATCGTAAATTATTTCATTAGTTCAATTTGATTAGGTCAGGTTATGTTAGGTTAGGTCCAAAGTGAGTGGGTCTATTCGACCCTCCACCGCAACCCACAAGGGTTTATTGTGGCTCACACCTATTCACACTCGACCAAATAAACCCAGCTTCTCAATGAAGCCGAATAGTTTGAATGGTGAGTGGTCTTTCACGTCAGATGGTAAGTGTACGGCTCTGCCGAACTCTAAAAACCTGATTCGGTCCCCCGCGGGGCAGGCACGAAATATATGCTCTACTGTTCCATCGTTAATAAGGTAGTCAGATAGTCAAGGTGAAATATTTCCACCTCGATACCCGCAACAACCTTCCCTTATGAGGGAAGGAAATTTTCAGGAAGGTCAGTCGTAAGCTCGACATCCATCTCCTCTGTAGACTCAGCGTCAGAAATAATTTTTGTGTTTACTCTGTCCATAAAACTCCTACAAATAGCTAGGGAAGGAAGGCCAATCACGGCATAGCCCCGCATTACCGTGACAAAGCGATGCTACGACGAGAGGACGCCCGGTATTTTGAAGGTTCCGCAAAGACAGCTGATAGGCTCAGTGTCATTCATCCTCACGGCACGGATACACACACCTTAAGATTGAGCCATCGTTGGGATGCCATTCACTTAGGAAATAACAGAACCACAAGTGATTCTGTCGTTCCCGTATTCAGCGGTGTTACGTGGAAGCAGGCATCCGATGGCCGGCTTGTTCAACCCCCACATCCCAAGCCAACGCAGTCGCCAAAAACAGCATGCACAGTGGTTCAGGCATTGAAAGATGAACAAGGACAGCTAAACCGCCTTTGTCCACTTTATCTTTGATATTAAAAAGCCAATGCATTCGCCAAAAACAGAATGCACAGTGGTTCAGGCAGTGAAAGATGAACAAGGACAGCCAACCCGCCAATTTGATTAGGACAGTGACAGTGATTGAGATTGTGAGATTGTTTTTCATTAGTTCGGACTCACACTGTCTAATATGATATACATTGATTTGAAATCCGTGAAAGAATCTGTAAAAAAATAAAAAAACATACATACAAGCAACAACTAAACAAAAAAATAAGAAAAATAGATGAAATCTTAGGCAATATGGATAAGATTATGCTACTTACAATACAGTATGACACAACTATGGGATGAATTTGACTAAGACTAACTTATTTCACTCTGAAAGAAATCTATTTTTAGTGTTTTTTCTTATTCGCCGACATCAAGAGTTTCAGATGAACAATCACTGTATAGATTGCAGCTAAAAGGAAAAAAAAATGTTTCTTTAGGATTCAAGTGGAAATCTATTTCTACGTTCTTTTTCAAATCAAGCCAAGTGTCTGCTTCATAGAATATCGCAGTATCGCGTATCCCATTATTTTCCCAATGCTGTCCAAATCGAATAATTCATTTAGATATAAATTGAAAAGCAGAGGACCCAGTATAGTACCTTGTGGGACTCCACATTCTATTTGTTTTTGATTGCTAATTGTGTCTGCAATTCGCACAACTTGCATTCTATTTCGAAGATAGCTTTCAAAAAACATTTGGCAGTTTCCTCTGATACCATTATCATCTAAAGTTTGTAGGAGTAGCGCTTTATTACTTCAAATAACTGTAGCAAATTTCAACCAAATCGGTGGAAGACCCATGATTGTAAGGGGTGGATAACGCAACCCCTAAAATTTATTTCCAATGTAACTTTTTGTCTCATTATTTGTTCATTATTTAAAAATTTATTTTCGATAGTCTGTTTCATTCTAAACAAAAATGTTTCTTGGGTTTTTTGCCCAAAATAAACCAGTTCGCAGCAAAAAATTATTTTACGAACAACTACAGAGATACATCGTCATGAATGAGAAAATACGAAACTAATCTATCTAGTAGGTCGCTATTAGCGACAGTAACAATCAAATTGGTATGACGCTGTCAGTTTGTGAATTTTCGAGATTGAATTGATACTAATTGTGTGTTGTTGTTCTGTTCTTAATTTGATACTTTAATAATTCACTTATTATTAAAATGGCATACACAAATGAGGAAATGGCTGATATGCATTACGATATGTATCATGTATATTTCAATTACGTATTTTTCATAAATAATTCAGTACCCACAGTGGTAAAAAGAGATTTTCTCATAATTCATTGTTCATATAGTTATTTCGAAAGTATTTTTTCTTTCATGTGATTGAATGTGAAAGTAGTTGTTCAGGAAGAGAGTTTTTTTTTCAGTTGGTATCTGAAAGTAACCTCCTATGCATGATCTACAAATCTTTATTAATATTTTATTTTGATCTCAATTGATTTTTTTCTTCTTTATGGGCTTTCTACTACTCCATCTTGATTCAGAAAAATGTGGAAATATTTCAAAGAAAGGAAAGGAGTAATCTATTTTGAAAAAAGTAACTGTATACATAGATGTGTAGATCATGCAAAGAGGTAACTTTCAGACACAAATCTGGAAGAAAAAGCGTTCATGAAATAGCTACTTTCATATAAACATTGAATTACACGATAGAAAAATTCTTTCGAAACAAATACTCTTATATGAATACTGAATTATACAGAAAACACTTTTTTCTACTCAGTTTGTATTCCAAACATTCGTTATGGAATTGAATCAGATATCATTCACAGGATTCCTACACAATATTCTAAATGAAAGGAAAAAATTTCACTTATATGGAACACTGTCATCCTCACTGGTAGACATCGATGTTTCGCCGTAAGACACTTACTTTAGGGCTCTTCAGTACCAATCTGGATAATATTATAAGAAAAAACACACAAAAATTAGTCACTCCTAAAAATATAACCCTTTCAAATTAAATAAGATTCCTTTTGTCTGGGATTTAATCAAATAGGTGAATGAATGTCATTACGATGTCATCGATGAAATAAGTAGATCAAACTTATTCCGTGATATAAAAAATCGTAATTCATGAATGAATTTTGTGTATTTTCTATGATGTTATCCAGATTAGTACTGGAGTCCTAAGGCAAGTGTCTTACGGCGAAACATCGATGTCTACCAGTGAGCATAACAGTGTTCCATGTAAGTGAAATTTTCATTTTCATTTAGTATATTGTGTAGAAACCCTCCGAATGATATCTGATTCAATTTCATAACGAACGTTTGAAATACAAACTGGCTAGAAAAAAGTGTTTTCTGTATACCTTTTTCTTTAGTGTAATTCAATGTTTATATGAAAGTAGGTGTTTCAGGAAGGTTTTTTCTTCCAGATTTGTGTCTGAAAGTTACTTCTTTGCATGATCAATAAATCTTTGTATAGAGTTACTCCTTTTAAAATTGATTACTTCCTTCCTTTCTTTGGAAGATTCCCACATTTTTCTGTATCAAGATGGAGTAGTAGAAAGCCAAAAACTTTCTTTCCCAAAAATTAGTCACTCCTTAAAATATAACCCTTTCAAATTTCTTTCTTCCTTTGGTAGTTTTCCTAGAATTTTTTTTATAAAGATGGAGGAGTAAATGACAAAAAGCGTTTATTCCATGATATTTAAATTTAAAACGTTAAAATCATTTAGGAATAGGTACTTGCTACAGATACTCCAGCTAATTTATGAGATATTGTGAGTATTTCGTTTAAATGTCGCGCACCCATTACCCTGAAGTTATTCGTGTTTTGCGGTGTACAAGTTTATACAAAATGAGCATGCTGAGCATGCCACTGTATAACATTACGTGCGGAGAAATCCGGTATTGATCGAAGGCGACCAACTGCTAGTTCCTGCGATTACTCTTTTGTGTCGTGAAAAATCACGCTGGAGCGTTTTAGGAAACCATTGTCGAGTCAACTCGAAAGTGTTTATGAAAGAAGCCTTGTTGGAAGCCAAACGACTTTTATTGGACAAGAGTTCGGAGATTTCGATTGCTTTGGGAATCGAATATTGAAATTTAATCACTCTTGTTGATGGGTATCTTTTGTTTGGCAAAACGGTCGATTCATGAATTAAATTGAGTGTTACAAAAATTTGCATGAGGATAAAATATCTTGTATCAGTTTTTCAACTGTGTAAAAAAGAAACATGAAATACTATTTGAAATAGTATGGTTTACAGAATATTGAATATTCCACTGTCAGAAAGTAACTTTCAGAGAGAACTGACTTTTATCAAACAAATTGCTCCATTTAAAAAAAAAAACTACGAAAACTAGTCATGTAGGTCTATTCCATTTCAAGAAACGATAATTAATGAGAGTCATAGGAGTTTGACATACTTTGGTGAACCCACCAAAAACTTCGCCCGTTTTTTAAAAACATTCGGAAGTTTGAACTCAATATTTTGGAATGCTTGGAAAATAATGGATATAGGAATTCTGAAAATTAATTAAATGACCAAATAAAAATTATTTCTTCCCCTCCCATGGTTTCCAATGTGGAATTAGTTCATTATATACATGTCAATTCAATGAGTTGGTGAAATTTCTTTCATAATGGTAGAGTTTCAATTAGTATATACTTAAACTGTAATAAAACTATTATACATTGAGTATGTAGAAGGTCATATGATTCGAATTATTATATTATATGAAGCACTAATTAGGTAGAATCCACTCAGGATGAACACGCTTGGTAAAACCTTTGTAAAATGAAACACATTTATAAACGGTTTTATTAAGCTTGCCCTGTTTGTTTCGGTCATATTTAGTAATTGAAGTTTGACCCCCTTCCTGTTGACAAATTGATCTGATATTTGGTACACACATTTAGTTTTGATGACAATACAATTTAATAAATTCTGTATCCTTGTAAATCCAAAATGGGCCGCAACTACAATGGCGGATTACATATTTTTTCACAACTACCGCAATATGGGTATCAAATAACAGGTCTTGACAAGTACTATGGTAGTACACTTTGAAAAAGATGCAAATTTAAGATGGCCGCAGCTACAAAATGGTGAATTACATATCTCCTTGTAATACTGAGGCACTAAATAAACTAAACAGAATGAGAAGAATCGAGTAACTAAATTAAAAACTGAAAAAATACCTGTTGACGAAATTTGATATATCGAATATGATTCTGATTTGAATTGAAAAAGTATATTTTTTAGGAGAGATTAATGTTTGGCCTTCTACTTCTCCATCCTGATTCAAAAAATGTGGGAATCTTCCAAAGATAGGAAGGAATCAATTTAAAAAAAATTAACTCTATACAAAGATGTGTAGATCATGCAAAGGAGTAAATTTCAGACACAAATTGGAGAAAAAACTCCTCGAAACAGCTATTTTCATATAAACCTTGAATTACACGAAAGAAAAAATACATACGAAACAAATACTTTTATATGAACACTAAATTATACAAAAAACACTTTTCTCTATTCCGTTTGTATAACATCCGTAATGGAATCAAATCAGATATCCTGTGATTTATACACAAATAACAAATGAAAATGACCACAGAGCAAAAAAAATTCAAATGAGCGGAAAATGAAGATTAATGAGAATGAAAATAAGATTTCAAACCAAATTTCTTCACGACGTTTCGATTGTCAGAATCCACCATCGTCTTTCCCTATTCCTCTCTCCGCTTCACCGGTTTAGCGGGAGTTGACCGTTTTTCGCTTGATTACAGGTTTCCATATGTTGCGTATGTCTACGTTAGCTTGGCTGAATGCGTCGTTGGACAACATATACGCAGCTTCTTTAAGCTTCCTTCTAAACCAGTTTTCCTTCCTGTGGATGATCTCAGCTTGGGACCACTTGATGTTATGTTGATGAGTCAAAACATGCTCTGCTATTCCCGATTTGCTGATTTCTCCTCGCTGTGTGTTTCTATTGTGATCGACAATGCGCACTTTCAATGGCGTCTTAGTTTCACCAATACAGGATTTGCCGCACTCAGGCAATATTTGAAATCGCAGTCCTCGTTTGGTGGCCTGGTTTTCGCGAGGCAGCTACGGATGGTGTTCCTGGATCTGAAGCAGGTTCTGATGCTTCTTATTCTTTTCGAGAATCCTCTGATTCGATATTGTCCTGTGTGAGTGGGTTTTTGGTATACACTTAGTGTCACTTAGTGTCGGTCCTCTTCACCAATACGTCTATGAATCGCAATTCGTTGTGGACTTCCTTCTCCATTGTGAAGGTGATGGAAGGTTGTATGCTGTTGATGTGCTTCAGAAAGTTGTCTAATTCTGTATTCCCATGATTCCATACTATGAAGGAGTCGTCAACGTATCCCAACCAGACATGGGGCTTCTTGTAGGCTTCTTCAGTGACCAGAGTTTCAAACCCCTACTTATCCCTCCATATATATGTTGGCTATAACTGATGAAAGTGGCGATCCCATTGGCATACCCTCATCTTGCGTAAAGAAATCGTTCTTCAGTTGAAAATAGCAGTTTCGTTCACAGCATTCTAGTAACTTCATCTTCCAGGTCCTTGTCTTCGAATAACTTCCTGATCCTTCATCAGGAACGTTGGTGTAAAGGCTTTTCACGTCGAAACTGATTGATTGATCTTGCTCTGCGACTTCGATTGCCTCTAGTAATTCGACAAAATGCGTTGAATTCTTCACAAAAGATGAAGATTTTTCTTGTAGTGGTTGTAATATCGGAAGTAAAAATCTGGACGAGTTTCGAGTAGCTGAATCTCTGGAGCTAATGATCGTCTGAGCGGAACACCCTTCTTGTGGATTTTGAGTAGTCCATACAGGTGAGGAGACTTACTGTGGTGCGGTGATACTGTGGTTCCTTTCAATTGATGCAGTAGAGTCCCGTAAAATATTCGTGTATTGTCCCTTCTGAAGAACATCTTTGATCTTCTGTTCGTAGAGATCAGTATCCACAACAGTACTGTTTCCTTTATCTGCAGGTAGGATCTTCGTAGGCCGTTCAGAAGAGCTTGTATTTTCATTTCAAGTTTTATTGCTTAATATTATTGATATTTTAGCTATTCATTCTAATTTTATTTGTCATTTCATAGTTTTCGAATCATTAGGAACATATAAGACAGGGGAATTCCACCAAGAGCGGTACATATCAGAAATATGCGACGGACTGTGGCTGCTCATCGTTTTGAGTTTCAACTCAGTACACCTCGAACTTCACTGTTTGACAACTTTTCCATTTGGAGAACTGCGTTTATGTGAAATAAACTTCTTGAGAAGGTTTTTCCAAATTGATACAATCTCCAGCGATTCAAATCCAACGAATCGCTACTTTCGCACCGGCACCGCTCTTAGAGCGTCTTAAGAATTTGCCTGTAGTGCTTGTGTTTTGTCCTTAAAAAAAAGTCCGAATCAGTAAAATTCAAAAACAAAATACACGTAAATTTCAACAATACAGTGTGGTCCACTAAGTCTGCAACAAATGGGAAATTTTTTATTATCTATTCATATTTATAAAGAAATAAATNGTAAAAATATGTATCATACGGGGGTAATTCAAAATTTCCAAAAAAAAAATTCGAATAGCAGGCCATGACTTCGTATCTGAACATAACTTTTAATTCTAAGCCACTTTTCTCTTCAACATATTTCTATATTTTTTGAAATAAGGGTAGGTACTTCACTTTTGAACGAACTTTATACATATTTTTAAGCCTATTCTGTATGTTGTTTGTCATAAAGCCATTTCAGGTACACTTGGTATAGTTTCGGAACACGCACCAACTTTTATCAAGAATAAAATATTCTGAGAACTCGATAATACAAAAGTTTCCCATTTGTTGCACACTTAGTGGAACACACTGTATAATACTCCACAATACATGACATGATTTATAACTACATGAACGGATAGCACAATATAAACAGTATACATTCAAAATACATATTGTGATGTTAAAATTACATAGGTCTGTCTTCAAGTGTGATGGATTATACAGTACGGACGTAAATAGTTCCCTTCCTGTTGACTTTTGAACCGGAACAAGATATCCAGTACTTTTTGATAAGCAAGACAAGGGGGGTCTTGTGATAAATCATTTGATAGGTATTTAGAATCTTTGACCAATACTTTCTCATTGTTGGAAATCGAATCAACTGTTTCCAAGTAATTAGCAGTTTTCGGAGAAAAGAAAATTTAAAACTCACTTCATTACAATCAAATAAATATTCAAAAAGTTCGTCATTCACTCCCTGAGTGGAATTGTTCCTGAGGTAATATCGTTGCAAGCACCTCTTTTTCTATCTACGAGTTCTGAAATGAATAACAGTTGCGTATCGAGCGCTTCAAATGTCACTTATTCCCCAAAAACATCTAGATGCGTTAATATCAGGTGATCTAGTGGGATTACGTTTGGTTGTCCACCGGTTAGGAAAACAAGCAAGAATGAGTTTTCAACCAATAGCAGGTTTCAGCAAGATGAGGCACGTTTTCATTGAGACGAGCTGACTTGGAAGTGGTCAGATGATAGTTATCCAAAACAGTGGATAGCTAAACGTGGTCACTTAGAATGACTCGCTGCACTACCTGATATTACACTCTTAGATTTTTGTTAGGACTAGTGGAATCTAAAGTTTACGTTACACAACCGCAGTCTACTCTAGAGCTCGTGGTTGGAAACAGTCCATAATGAATCTGAAAAAAAACTTGTTATTGTCAGAAAGTGAAATTCAAACATTCACTGAAATGAAATGAAGTGAGTTTGGAATACATATTTTCTTAAAATTATGATATTTTTCGTTTGGAAATTTTAAAAATTAATATAAAACTGTTAATCATTCAGGAACGGGTGATTTGATTTCAAAAATAAAGAGGAAGGGGGACTGTTTACGTCCGCACTGTATAGGATGTTTCAGATTTCAAGACCGTTCAACTGAACAAAACAGTTGTGTGTGTATAGTTTCGAATATCTTCATGTAAAACGTAAGACATAAAATCATTTCTTTATAGTTCTAGTTGGGCTTTGGATAGTTTTTATCCAGTTTCTGGATTTTTTTCTCGTTAATATCCCATATCGTATCCAAATAATCATATTCACTATAAAGCTATTTTGCGCGAGATTCTTTCATGAATGAGGACTGAAATCCTTTGATGTTCTGTTCATTGTCAAGTGCCAACTCCTCAGATAAGGAAATATTCTACACCTACTGCCAACTCTTTTAAACGTAGTCAAGAAAGAGCACTTTCATCAGGTCTATCGTATTCAGCCTTCACCCTCTTCTTCAACTGAAAGTTTTCATGTCGTAGGATGACTTCTCTTTTAATTAAACCTAACTCCAACCTGTCAATTAAGTGGGAGAGTTTTGAATTCGTTGAACAAATCCAATTATGCGACTATGAGAGGAGATTGAGTTACTAAGTTTTGAAACGATCGAAACCTAGTCTACGGTATTGGGTATTAGTGTCAAAAAGATTGTTCTCTGGAGTAAATAATACATTTTCCATGAAAATAAAAAGAGGGAGAGAAACTCTGCTTTGAACAAGCATTTGCGACGTTGTTAATTTGAGGCTATTCGCATGAAATTCTCGAAACTGCTTGAAATGCTGATAAATTTCAGACTCTTTGGGAGTTTTAGGGTTTTGAAAATATTCTGAACAACACATTTTATGAATTTTCTCAACAAAAAATATACATAAATACAAAAATTTTGCAGCAACATTAATGTACCTTTTTAATAATTTGTATACACTACATTTTTCAAAAACGGTAGCTCTATGGCCGCTGAAAACTGAAAAGAAAAATTTGTGGGGTACATTTTGTTAGTGGTGTGCATAACAAGATCAGGCATAATTTACGGGAGAATACTTTTTCGCGCAAAAATTTCGGAAAATACATTTGCTTCGTTATTATACATTCTGGAGCATTCGCGACGACATGCAGTTATGATTACTCTTCGCAGATTTTCTAATATCAGGTGGAGTACAACAAAGATCATGTATAACAGACCTTGCATGTTTAATCAATATCTCTGTACGTACCTGGACAAGCAAAAACAAGTCGATGTTGTTTATTTAAACTTTCAAAAAGCCTTCGATCAAATAGACCATTATGTTCTTCTCAGCAAATTGACAAAATTGGGACTCTCTAACTCTCTAATCAACTCTTACTCTGATTAAATAATATCCAGTTAACAGAAAACAATTCGTCGAATATGAATCTTTCAAATCGGCTCAGTACGTTACATCTGGGGTACCACAAGGTTCTATTCTTGTACCTCTTTTATTTTTAATTTTTATTAATGATTTGACATCCTCTTTGAATATTCCTAGCCTACTATTTGCAGACGACCTGAAACTATATTATAAAATCAACGACATTACTGACTGGCCAACCTGTACAACATGAATTAGATGTAATCAAACTTTGGTGTAATAATAATCGTCTACAACTGAACGTATCCAAATGTAAAACAGTATCATTCACAACAAAAAATCGAACTTTAATGTACGAACGATTATTCAATCAACATGAGATAAAAGATCTTGGTACAACATACGATAGTAAATTAACATTTACAACACATATAAGGAATATGACTGCTGATGCGAATGGGATGCTTGGATTCATTTACAGAAATGGCATAAACTTTAGAAGTATTGCCACCTTAAAATTGGTATATTTTGCGTATACCAGATATAAGTCAGAGTATGGCTCTGTGTTATGGAATCCAGTTTACGACTACCAAAAAACATCAATTGAGAGCGTGAAATGGAAGTTCCTAAAATACTTATGTCTAAAAATTGATGGACAATACCCCACGATAGGCATCGATCATAACATTTTGTTGACACGATTTGATATGACATATCTGGTGTAAAATTCCTGCATAAATTATTAAATAACAATATTGACAGTACGGTTCTTTTACCCGAGATCAATTTTTTAGTAACAAGAAGCGAAGGTCGACACAATCTGAAATTCTATTGCGAAGCATCACGCACAAATGTTATGCTACGATCACCATTGAATTTTATGTGCAGTAGCTTCAATAAAATCTGTGAACATTGCGATATTCATTTCGACTCTGTGAACGCCTTGGTATCATGTATCCACAATCACTTTCAATAATACTATAAATAATATTTGTGTTAGTACTGCTACATTGCATGATTTGTAACTTTTTGTGTTATATACTCAAATTTTGATTCTTCTTTTGAAATTCTACGTGTACGAATATTTTATATATACTTCGTTTTAGCATTTACTTTTATACATTTCTATATTCTATTTTATTTAATATTTATTTCATTTATACTCTGTAATAATAGCATTTCCTGTAACTGGTTACTCCTGTTCGAAATAAATCGATTTTTTTTAATACAATTCTGTTTGTATGTGTTACTTCAAAAAATCCAGCAATATCGAAACTTGTCGTTTAAATGACTTTGCACATATTTCAGGTAATTTGAGGAAGCATATTCTTAAGACATCATTTCCTCTTCAATATATGCAGGATCATTCTCTATGATGTTGGTGAGAATTCTTCCAGGGAGTAAACAGGAGCCAGAAGAGATTTTCCAAAAATATCAACCCATACGTTCAACTTTGAAAGCTTTGTGTGTGTACCGCGTAAATAACCCGGAATATCTATAGACCAAATAACGAAAATTGTGGCGAGTATTTTCACCGTTAAAAAAGAAATTACACCCGTCCGAAAAATGCATGCGTGCAATCATCATTCAAACGTGATAGGGCATTGGGCATTGCATTAGGCTTACTATCCATATTAATCTCGAATTCGTTCGAAATACTGTACAAACGATGTACGTACCACATTAGAATTGCGCGATTCTCACGTGGAAACTAGTGTGGATGGAATATCCTATTTCTCACATACTTCAACCAAATACCCCACAAAATTAAGAAATTCCCCAAATTTTCTTAATTATGTGTTGTTCATCTCAAAATCGTTCCAGTCTCCTATATTTCATATTATTCCCCTGAATAACCCGAAAGTTATAAAATTCAGAAAATTTTCTGTTTTGTCTAAAGTTACTTCTACTATCCATTGCAATTAGTCGCAATACTGCTACCTTTATAGCAAGGGTAGGTGGAGGCTGGCATTTGGATTTCTGTGATTGATATGTATTTATGCCTAAAAATAATCGTAGCATTCAATGATATAGATTCAAGAAATCCTTCGATTCCACACTCATTATTTTTAAAATAAATAATCAGTTATTGTCGTTCTTTCCGGAGTTGAGTTCCCCATAACAGGTTAATATAGATTATAAAAGGTTGAAAAACAATTTCACCGACTCAACAACAATTAAGAAGACAGTCTATGTCTATCTTACACTCGGTTCTTGCTGGACACAAAAAAACTGCAAATTGTTTCGAAGGCATTCATCTTCAATATTCAGATTAACGCAATAGGTTTTTCTCACTCTGAAAAGGTTGTATTCAAAGCCACAATGTTGAAGGATTTGTGAAAAATCTTGGAGAATAGGACCCAAACAAATCCATGGGGTATATGTGATGATTGTCAAACGAATGATCACAAACGGAGCAACTGCCTGGTGACCAGAAGCTTTGCAGCAAACGACTCACGGTCACTGCCAGTGTCATCATCATCACACCATCAGTGGTCATGGAAATCCTTCCTTCGATATATTTCTTAAGACAGATGCTAGCGCACTGACACTGGGAATGACCACCGACTTAATATGGACTACGACCTGCCATTGAATTATATCTGGAAGGAGGAAATATCAAAAGTAGGTATTTGATGGATCACAGATGGATAACAACACCTTCAGGTTTTGGTGCAGGTGTATGTAGATTCAGAATAGAGACAACAACCTACCTAGGAACCTATGCAACTGTATTTCAAGCGGAAATTTACGCCATTGATTTGTGTATGGAAAGGCTAGCAAAATCAATCTCACAACACAGATAAATGAACTAGATTCCTGGCCACACTGGCCGGGAAAATGACAAACCTGTTGAGGGTGGGCGATGCAAGCGGTTTCACAGAAACAGAACCTATTGGCATCATTCTAGACTTTACCATACAAACACTAAATATTTGAACTGCAAGAATAGTTTTACACTTCTACCAGGAATGACATTTCAAGACATTTATACATCCTTCGAATATGTTGCCAAATATTTGTTGGATTACAGCAGGGGTGATCTATATTGTCTACTTATAAGCCACTTTCGCCTGAATCATCATATATAGTTGAACTATTTGAAAGCAGTGTGTGTTCTCTGTTTGGAAAATAACGAGCACATATTCGATGTCTGTCCCACCACGGACATAATTAGGTTTTCAGTGTGGGCATCTGATCTGAAATATCACTAACCAATGCATTCGTTGAGAAGTTGGACTTATTTGACCAAGCTATAATAGCTGTGAGCCACAATAAATCTTCGCAAGCTGCGAGAGAAGGTCGGATAGACTCACACACCTCATACGTACCTACCATATCTTCTGTAGAAGTGAACCGATTTTTAAAAATAAAGCAGCAGTTGATGAAGAATCAAAAGTCCTTTTCAATGAGGTATCATCGCATTCAAAAACTTTCGAAAGAAATGCGCTTAGGAGTGTTGAAGGTTTTGTTTGTGATGGTATTTAGGTCAAAACTTACCTTCCTTTTGAATAGTAAGCATGTGATTCTTTGATACTTTGTTGTTCATGAGGTGGCAACAGCTGATGAATGAAAAAATAGATTGTGACAGATCTATTGCTTACTTGTGCACTTTGTTCAGTAGCCATTTAATTTCCAGAAAGTCTTACATGTCCTGGCACCTAGATGAGAGTACGTCTATACTAGTTTTTGTATTCATCAGACCAAACCTATGCCATTTTTGATTCCCGATCAGTCTGATAGTTTGCTAATATTTCTATAAACGTTGATTTCGCTTGAACATAAAAGGTCGCCTTGAAAAAAAATCTAATTTGAAGTTGGTTTTGGGTAATTCTCAGATTGGCGGGTCTCTCAGTTAGTTGTGACTCTAGGTTTATTCAATTCTTGTTCTTAGTCTTCAGCTCTGACGGTTAGAGATCTAGCAATCGTTGGCTTTCGTAAGTAAGTCATCGGCATATGTGAGTTCACGTTTGCTTCTTCTTATGTGAAGTGGCCCAACAGACCCTAGGCCATGACGTTAGTCCTAAGCGGTGAAATGTGTTCAAAGGCTTACACAGAGATCAGTCATGTTTTCAGATGAAATATGAATCTCACTGATAATAGCTGGAATAGTATGTAGAGAGAACTCTTAACAGGTGCTCGGCTTGCGCATACTCATGTTGTGAGAGTAGTATGTAATCGGATAGCATTGTGAACTAGGAACATTTAGAAAACAATAACGGTCGATAGGTTATGAGAGATATTTCAATCCTCACATCTTATTATGGAGATTGGCTAGAGATGAATAGGTCATAGCACAGCGCTTGCCCCCATCGTACTATGTTGAATATCAACTCTAGGTGTAAAAACGTAACCTTATACGGCCGGAGTCACGATCAAAGCAAACCAAATACGAGCTAGTAGACTGTGATCGTATGGACTTGTAGTACCGAATGTTTTGTTTGCTACTGCCGTGGTATGTGAGTTGACTACGAGAACGAAAGTTAGTTGACGCTAAGACTTCAAGATACAACTTTCCTCATTGCAGTCAACACACATACCACTGATGATGTCTGCTGCAGTAGCAGACGAAACACTTGATGTTACAAGTTCCATTCCATATAATCGTGATAATTAAATAGACATAGATCAGATGACGACTGCTAACAGAAATGGTTCAAAATATGTTTTTTTTTTGTTTTTGCAGATCTTTACCCGAAATGGAGGGACTCAGTAAAGAGACAGTGTTCACATCCTGGATGGCTAAGTTCGACTGTATATTGAAAGGTGAGTTCCACTTTCAGATCATACTAGGCTAGTCTTTTCATAAAGTGGGTGAAAATAACTGCACATCAAACTAACACAAAACTCCTATGACTTCTGTCATATATGCACCCGGTGCTGTCAATAATTAGGATAATTTTGAAAGCTACTCCTCAGGAGTGTTTCTCATCACTCATTCTCCAATAATTACATTATAGTCTCCATTTGTACACACCTCAACTGGATACTTCCAGCTGATAAAGGAACCAAAACAATATTAGCCATATTAGCCATTGGCGACAATGTTTCGGTGATATTATTTCGTTTCGCGTACCAAAGTTGAAATGTAGAGAGTAAAGTTAGTCTAAAATCATACGAGACAAAAATTCTGACTTCAAGAAAATGCTATAGAATCAGGAATCATAAATTCAGGAAACAAATAGATGATGATTAGGGATGAGATCAAAGAAAGTATATATGAGAAGGGAGAATGGTCTGGATCATATGGTATTTCATCAAGGTAGTTTGAGTATACATTTGTATCTATATTCCTTTTCAAAACATAGACTGACTTTTAATGGATTCTACCAAATTCAACACATGCCTACCTTGACTGAGGAGTTTTTGATGAAAAAAATCCCTTGAGGACTAGTTGCGAAATCAACAGAAAATCGAAAAATAATAGTTATTTTGGCCACGAGAGGAAAACATGTCTGTAGGTAGTAACTCTGATGTTGTGGAATAAAAAAAATGGAGTGGATTTTGAATGGTATAATGATTGGTAAAATATACACTTACCAAATATAAAAATCAAAATTAGAATATCAAATCGACGACGTAAATAAAAAAAACTGACGGTAGCCGGTCGGTTCGACGTGGGTGCTTTGTTCACTCACTCAAATCTACCGCCGTGTTGGTCGCTGGTTCAAGCCCCAAGCTGAACGATCGATTTTCACTTGCTATCGTCCAACTCGTGTTAGGAATCACACGTTGAATGAAAATACCTCGTTAGTCCTTAGCTCGCACAAATTTCTCAACTTACGAGAGTTGTCGTTCGTAGGGGTGCGACAGCTGCTTAACGTAAAAACAGATTCTAAACAGATTTTTTTAAACATACAGTTATATGGCATGGCACTTTCCTATACCTACCCCATCCAAGAAGGAATTGCCCGGTTTTACGTACTATTGAAGGTATACTCGTAGGTGCTAAAGTTTTGACTGATAGGGATTTCTAGAAGAGTCCAGTCGGGAGCACTCCACAACAGGAATATTCTGGAATATTGTGGATGCTTTGGAAATAGTCTGGTACAGTCGAGAACCTTCTGGAACATACCAGGTCCTTGTGAAAATCTCAGAATCGTCTTGAATGTTGTGAAATGTTCTGAAACATTGTGAATCATTCGAATCCTTTTTTGTATGAGAGCGGTTACCCATTGGCAAGAATATATGAAGAAAAATCCGTCAACCTCTCATGATTCAAAGTTTTTCATCTTATTCAAACCGACCAAGACACTCTTATCAAATTCCTGAGCTGAACCTAGTACCTCTGGAACACGAGTTGATAACTAAGCCAAAGTATGTTCACAACCATCAATTTCAATTTTGAAATAGGAATGTACCTATTTACCTAGAGACAACATGAATTCAATACATTTCTTTGTCGACGACAGCACACTTGTCTCGTAATTACATTTGGATTCCAGGACATCGGCTACGGAGGCACATCTTCACCGGCAGTAGGAGGTTGATATCTTAATGAGGATCTAGAAGCGATTTCGAATTGGAGTAAAAGTAACCAGGTTCAATTCAATGCCACAAAAACCCAGGCATCGGTTTTCTCCAAAAAGATAAATGTTTCCGAACCGGATATAATGTCAAGTCAGACAATTCCGGTTTCTGCTTCGTTAAGTTTGTTGGGAATTAAAATGGACACCAATATGTCTTGGCACAATTATGTCGCTGGAATTGCAAAGGCTCAAAAGCTTAGAATGCTGTTCCGAACCAGAAAAGTGCAGATGCCTCAGCAACTTTTGATGCTTCATAAAACTCAGATCAGACCTTTTTGGAGTATTATTTTCATGTATGACGCTCCGCCCCCGAACATACCCTGAAGCTGCTGGATTCTATACAAAAAAGAGCCATCCGCCTGATTGGAGATGGGAACATTGCAACCTTGATAGTCTGGAATATCGAAGAAAGGTTGCAGATTTGTTTCTCTTCTGTAGATACTTTTACGGAAAATGTTCAAGTGACTTGGCACATTTAATTCCACCAAGAGCGGTACATATCAGAAATACGCGACGGACTGTGGCTGCTCATCATTTTGAGGTTCAACTCAGTACACCTCGAACTTCACTGTTTAAACACTACTTTCGCACAGGCCCCGCTCTAAGTGCGCCCCAAGGATTTTCCTGTAGGGCTTGTGTTTTGTCTTAAAAAAAACGCTACATTAACTACATGAAGTGAAATCAAGGCAATTGCAACCTTTCTATGGATCCTAATTATATGGTGTGGAGGGTAATACTTCAAATGAAATGATAAAGGCAACTAACGTATTCATTTGATGAGGATTAATATCATATCCCTCTGAATAGTTTCCCAATCACCACATTATATGTGACCATTATTTGAAACAATAAAAAAGACATGGTGAGCTGCCCTAAAAAGGTAGACATATGGACTTTTTTGTTGACCTATAAAAGAAAATCAAATGAAATGAATTGTTTTGTCATATCTCAATAGGTAGCAATTTATATATATATATATGTATATATATGACTAAGTCTCNAATTTACAAAATTTTTCATATTTTGTAATTATTCCGTAAATATAGTGAAACGGTCCTCGTTAACAAGCGATCAGCACGTGTAGTATACACCATATGATTTTATGAGGCCTCATCATGAAACGATTGATCTCAATCTAATCTGTCAGCCATGCCGTACTGGTCAATGACGTTTATTTCGACACCCTCAATCAACTAGAACTTCGAGGTCAATCAATCAAGTCAGTCTGCTGTTTACACCATGCGGATTCTAGATGATAGAAGAAATATCCCGTTCTCTCATGGGAAAAGGACAAAATATATCAAATGTTCGATGAGTTATTTTTGTTTCCATTCTACACCAATGTTTGTTAAAACAGGAAAGGGATTGAACGATCCAACACAGCCCCTTCGGCTATTATCACGTTTCGTAAGCGAGGCCCAATTTTCGTGAAAGCAAAGGTAGTTGAAATGAATGCCATTACAGTGAGAATTATTTACGAGAAATCCGAGAGCTCCAATTAATGCGATTGACAACAAATTCCTTATAACTGTTCCGACCGTTCATTGGAACAAAAGAGGTTTTGAAGAATTTTGACAAAGAATATTAAATTCAATCAAAGTGTTTAGTAAGCTCGGTTGGACCAATCGAATGAATTATATCCATGTGAATTTTACTTATAGTGAATGTCTTACAATGGGAACCGAGTTTTTTTTGTGGGTATCGATTATGTTGAAGTTTATATTGAATGTGGGTGTGGGTTTCTTGAACCATTTTGATCGGTGTTTCAAATACTTGTTGCCTGAAAACAACTACAACAAATAATAAAAAATGGTTATGTAGATGTGTCTTTTGTATGAATTAAAATCGATGGAAAAAAATTAGCGTTTGACGATATCGAATAAGTATTAGGTTGGGTCCAGGTTTTATATTTTGTTGTTGGTACCACTTAATTTGAGTCAATCCTTTTATCTCCATTCTTGCCCGTTAGATGGAGTCACATAGTTCAGTCTAAAATTGACCACATTCAATAAAAATTGTAAGCTGCATGGAATTACATACCATACAGTTGCCTATTGGGCATCGTCAGTACCGGGCAGGCGGTCCTCGATTGAAGACAAAATGAGAAAAAACCAAGAAAGTACTTGATAAAAATAGCTATTGAATGTTGGGTCCTTTTGTGTTTCGATTTGTATTTGTTCTTCGATAAGTAAATTATGACTTGCCAAGTTGACTTGGACCGGACTGCAACAAATTCTATATCGACCAAACCAAGAAAAAACTGATCCAAAGGTAGGACCAGCACAAAAAAGCATACATAAACCTATTAACATGTAAATCAAACCTCGCCACACACGCCATACAAAACAAACATAACTTTGCCTAATCAGAAAACATCAAACTGATAAAACAAGTCAATAAAGGAAACCGTATGAACGATCTGTTAGAACGAAAGTTAGTTGACGCTGAGACTTCGAGATACGACCTTCCTCATTGCATTCAACGCACATATCACTGATTATGTCGTCTATACTAGCGGACGAAACGCTTGATGTTACATGTTCCAGTCCATACAATCATGATAATTGAATGGACAGATGACGACTAACAGAAATGGTTCAAAATTTGTTTTTCTTTTTTTGCAGATCTTTACCCGAAATGGAAGGACTCAGTAAAGAGACAGTGTATTAACATATAAATCAAACCTCGCCACAGACGCCATACAAAACAAACATAACTTTCTCCAATCAGAAAACACCAAACTCATAAAACAAGTCAAAGAGACAGTGTATTAACATATAAATCAAACCTCGCCACAGACGCCATACAAAACAAACATAACTTTCTCCCACCAGAAAACACCAAACTCATAAAACAAGTCAATAAAGGAAACCGTATGGACATCTGGGAAAACCTAAACATCCATAAATTCAAAAGTCATAATTCATTCATCGAAGAACAAATACAAATCAAAAGACAACAATATCTAACATTCAATATACTCCACGAAACAATACACATTCCTAGAAACAATGAACCTAGACTTTCAACCATTGTTTGTTGTTTTCATTTGGTGTTTTCTATACTTTAGTTTAGTATACACTATATTTTGTTAATATTTTTATATTCATAGGACATTTATATATTTTATTTTATACTTACTTACTAGCTTTGTCAACAAGATTTTTTCTTCGGACAATAAAGTCTTATTAAAGAAAGACCAATACAAAGAATATTACCTGATGTAACCCAAGTACATACAAATTTAATGAGACATCCGGATGCAAAGGGAGGACAAATACCTGCCCAAACCCTAATTAGTGAAGCATCAACAAATTCACTAAGGCGATCCAACCGTATAAAAAAACAAACAAGAAGATAAAACGTTCAGTTTGAGTATAGCCATGAGGACGGTGCTCGCATATAATAATTAGAAGTTATCAAAGCTTCAAATTCTTTTTGTAAACAAGTATATAGGATGCAAAGATCGACACTTCAAATGGGTACGACCAGTTACTTCAACATGTTTCGTACTGAAAGGACTTGGGAGGATTATAGATGGTTGTACAGGAGGATCGCTTTAATCCCATCACCCTGTACAACCACCATTATGCTGGTGGTTGGCAGATTCAACAATACCTTACATTGTGGAGAAAATTACTTCATCCCCCTGCAGGGAGAAGGAGCATTTGACAATGCACTACTTAAATCCAGCGGATCAGCCTTGGCTAACAAAATTAATAGAATCGACTTTAATTGGTTGGTTGATTCAATGCCATGCTAGTGAACAGAACAGTAACTAGGACTCTTCAAGATGAGGCCAGTAGGATGAGGTTCACCAGGGGCTGCCGTCACGGTATCCCCCTTTTGTAGTCATTACTGATAGATAGTCTCCTAGATGAACTTGAAGAGAAGTAGATCTGCAATATTATGCAGATGATTTCTTCATCCTGGGTAGCCTGTAATATCCTTCGAAGAATTCTGGACGAGGTACTTGGTGTTGGTGCCAGAGGTAGCAGATGTATGTAAATTTCAGCAAAATTGTGATAGTTCCTTTCTCTGGAAAGAAGAATCTGTATTATTCAACTCCACTTTCTTTCATTGGTGAGATTATTCCATGTGCATGTGTAATACCTGTTGTTACTCTTGATAATGAAAGTCGCCTGAAACACTTAGTTGGAAAAGGTTTTACACAAAGCCAGACTATACTCATGGATACGTGGAAAAACCTGGGGCTTAAGCTACAAACAATGCCACTGGATATACGCGATGTTTGTTAGATCAATGATCATGTATGGTGACCACAGCAAACAGTATAAAGACAGACATGTCTGACTATCACTAGTGTCATTAGCACCACATATTCAGACTTACCTTCTCCCCACATTTTTCTGAGCAGAGAGGTTAGTTGAACAACATACATAATTGTGCAAATTGACAATTGTACAAAACAGGTTTATGCGGACCGTAGCAAACTACTAACTACCACTGAAAGCCGAAACATTCTGGTAATGCCTTCCACAATCAGCTACGACCTATATTATACTGTTTTTTTAAGGACAAAACACAGACACTATAGAAAAATACTTAAGGCGCGCTGTGCCTGTGCGAAATCAGCGATTCTTATTGGATTTGAACCGCAGGAGATTAAATCCATTAAGAAAACATTCTCAGGAAGTTTATTGCACATAAACGCAGTTCTCCAAATAGAAGAGTTCTTAAACAGTAAGGTTTGGGGTGTACTGAATTGAACCTAATAACCTAAGCGGTGAAGATTCGATCTCCTGGAAGCTATTTGCTAAGAGCAAATAGTTGTTGGCTAAGATGGGTCAAGAACACCGTCAAGTGCAGGTAAATACAGACACAACTCCAAGACAGGCATATTAACCTCTCTGGGAACTCTGTACGTGTGGAAAGTTTGGCACAGACCAACCTCATACATAAGTTAATGGAAATATTTCTGAACAACGGAGTGGCCTTGGAGGTCCGTGACACCCAGTAACATCTAAGTTGTTAGTGAATTGCCAGAAATGACTGTCCTCAATAGGAATATTCAATGAATTGTTTATGGTCTGGATTCCTGGCCACACTGGCCTGGAAGCTAATAAAACTGCTGATTCCCTTGCGAGGAGGATTTCTGTAAGCGGTGTCATCAGTCTAGATCCTGTCATTGCCATCGCTTTAGGTTTCACCAAACAAACACTGAACATCTGGGTTGCAAGAAGAATTTCAAACTTCTGAAAAAATCTACCCGGATTGGCCCCCAAGAAATTCATATATCTTTAGAGTTATGTTATCAAACATTTATGTAACTATAGCAGGGTTGACTAACAGGCCTACTTATAGGTTATTGACATCTGAATCATTATATGCAGAATTTGGCCTATCGGAAGATAATGCGTGCATTGTCTGTTTGGAAAACTGAACTGAACTGATCCTAAACTTTACACAATTACTGTTAAATCTTGTTTCAAGTCGTCTGATCACAATTTGATTTCAATTTTCAGTGAATAATCAATTAGTGTTGAAGATCAATCGAACAGCGCAAACTTTGGCATAACAGATATGCTAATTGGGAAGATCTTTGAAACCATTTCAAATTTTTTCCTGGGACGCTTGTTTCGAATGTGGTGTTGAAAAAATGATTGCTTCAAAATCTTTTCAAAGTATCAGAAAACATCTTCCGTGCGATTCCTGCCATAAAATATTAAAATCCACCATGCAAAAAACACACGTGAGGTACCAACACGAAATTTTCCTATTACATTGAAGTAACTTTTTCTTTAAAGCATTTTCACTAAACAAGACTCAATGGAATAGTGTTCATGTGAATCATTACCCTCAGTGCAGGCAAGTCATGTGAATAATAACCTAAAAATATTTACCGTCAGTGCAGGCAAGTTATAATTACTGCTGTAACTTTCTAGAATTGAGTCCTGAGGAGAACGGCTTTGTCAAAATATTAAGCAGCTTACAAAGTTTTGCGTTTGTTGGAAATGAATATATGTCTATATGAATTTCATCAGTTTTGCAGAAAATGTACACTTTCACTATTAAAACAGAATCTGACTAGTTCATTCTTATACAGAGTTTGTTATGCAATCGGAAAGTAAAATTCAAATCACAATGCTGAAAGTTAAGAAGCTTTTTATGCCCTTTATAACCGGAAAAGTATTCCTCTTTTCATTTCTGAACGATAAAAATCCCATTCCACTACCGCTATTTCCAAACCAAACTGTACCAGCGGGATTCTCTGTTTGAGATTTGTGAACGCACAAAACGTGCAATAAATTGTTTCCAAACGATTCTACTGCGACCTTGCACCAAATTGGAGATTTATAGACATCGAAACCATTTCCATATTATAGCTCTCTCAACGACGGCATGACATTTATCAGGATGAGTTATGTATTATTGTCAGTATCAGGAAGGTCACCAGGACTAGTGTATAGGGTTATATACTATCAATACCCGTTTTCCTCAATGGTCACATCTGATAACTGGTTGTAATGGATGTAGTCGTATACTTATACTGACTGAGTTTATTAATTGTGTTATCATTCAAGTCAGCAAGTCAAGTCAAGTCAAAAACGTTTATTGAACTTTTAATAAATAATTACAATACATTTTGTGGAATTGTGTTTTGTGTGGGGGCCCTGCTGTAGGCTTATGCCTCTTCAGGGTTAGTGGGTTGTATGTGTGTGTGTTGTGTTATGTGATGCTGTCTATTGTTGTGTTGTTTTGTGTATGGATGTCTAGTGTTGTGTTATTTTGTGTTCCTCTTGTTTTTCTTGTTGTTTCAGTTGTTCTGATAGGGTGGTCCGGGTCCGTTGCAGTGGTCATTGGTATTTTAGTACGGGTTGTTAGGCCGGGGCTAATGGGGGTGAATAACTTCTGATTTCGGCTCTTTCCAGGACGCTGCTGTCCGCTATCTGATTCCCAGTGGGAATTCCTCCAGGATATCCTGGATCGGCTCCGGCAGGTCTTCCATTGTTTCCAGGAGTCTGGCTGGGGAAAACCGGAGCTTTGTCTTGGGTATCCTTCTGGATCCTCTACAGGGAGTCCAAGGCGTTGTGAGCGAGTTGATGGCATCGGTGTTATTGCTGCTCATCGTTCTGATCACATATCGTCCTTGAAGTTCCTGAAATCGTTGGTTGATAGGTGTAGTATTGATTAGGTTATTCAGGTTAAGAGATGGATATCGGTAGAGAAGGTTATGTATATTACGAAGGATTCTTCTCTCGGTTGTAAGGATACGATGGGATAGTCTCGGGGGAAGCGTACAGTATATCATCGCTTTGTAGTCTAGGACTGGTCTAATGAAAGTTGTATATGTATGTAGGAGAGTTTTACTGTCGCATCTCCCGAGCTTGCCTCTCAAAGCTTTCAGCAGGTTGACTCTCTTCCGGACTCTGTCCAGTGTCTCTCTCATGTCGATCTCCCAGTTGAGGGTCCTCGTAAAGGTGTCCCCCAAGTAGGACACCGAATCCTGGAGTATAAGGTTTTCTCCTAAAACTCTGAGATTCAAGTTATCAGGATTTAATTTAGGACGGGTAGAGGTGTTAGGATGTCTGAATAGGATGGTTTGGAACAGTCCGTCGTGTATTTCTGATATGAACCGCTCTTGGTGGAATCAAATGTGCCAAGTCACTTGCACACTTCCCGTGAATGCGTTGGAGATTTGTTTCTTACAAATCTCCAACGCTTCTTCGATGTTTCAGGATATCAATGTTGCACGTGATGTTCGCACCTTCAATCAGGCGGGTGGCTCTTTTCTGGTTGGAAACCAGCAACTTCAGGGTATGTTTGGGGGCAGAGCTCCATACATGAGAACAATACTCCCAAGAAGGTCTGATCTGAGCTTTATAATGCATAAAAAGTTGCTGAGGTGTGTACAGTTTTCTGGTTCGGAACAGTGTTCTAAGCTTTTGAGAAGCAGCTTTTGCAATTCCAGAAACATATTTGTACCAAGACATATTGGTATTCAACACCCGACGAAATTATCCAAGCAGAAAGAGGAATTTCATGACCTGACATTATAATATCCGGTTCGGAGACATTTATCTTCTTGGAGAAAACCGATGCCCGGGTTTTTGTGGCACTGAATTGAACCTGGTTAATTTCACCCCAATACGAAATAACTTCTAGATCTAGATAGATAAGATATGCAACCTCCTGTTGCCGGTGCATCCGCAGCCGATGTCCTGGAATCCAACTGGAATGACGAGACAAGTTGCGGAATGCAAGTTGCATTCTTGGTTTTTTCCAATAAGTCGTTGATATACAATAAAAAAAGGGTTGGAGACAATATAGTTAGTTCCCTGAGGCACACCAGCGTTGATGGTAAAAGTATTCGAGATATATCCCTCGACGGTTACTTGCAGGGAAGGTTCCTTCAGAAAGCTGGAGAGCCATACACAAAAATGATCCAACAAGCCATAGCATCACTTCCTAGATTGCATGTATTACATGTATCTCTCCTCGATACCGTCTTCAGACACGTTTTGATCTCTGTTAGACTATTGATACATGGGATGTTTCTTCCCCGCTTGGGGCTTTCTTCACGAGATGGAACTGTTACTAGTTACCAGCAGTTACCATGCAGTGAAATGAGTCGAGTCCCAGACTCATTGCTGTTTGGATCGGATCTTTCCTGTCCCAATGAGAGGTAATACCTCGAAACCGGTCTGTAGGTGATGTACTCGAATGATTTTAGCATGATCCTGCTGCTGGATGAACGAGAAACATCTGAGAGACTAACCTCTGTGAGGTATCTTGCATGAATGTCTGTCGAATATAATTCAATACATAGCGTGGTATTAGTCGGAGAAATAGATGTTTTCCGACTGGAATTTATCAGAACCTATTGTGTAGGTAGTTGGGAGTTTCTCACGAAGTCTTTTGCCATTATTGATTAATAAAGTATTCATTTGAAAAAATATATATATTCAGTTCATTTCAACTTTTTTTGGAGAAACATGTCATGCGGAAAATTGCGATAACAATATGAAAAATCAAGCTGAAGTGTTGCGAAGCCGTGACAGTTCCACCGTTTTGTGGAAAAAGAATGAAAGCTTGATTTTGTATTCAGGAAGTATAACTGAAAAATTAAAAACTCTTCAAATTGAATTTCAACTAGCAATATGACTGAAAATGAAATTTGGTGACTGATTACATATCACAAAATACACATATTCAAAGAATTCACTACCTACAATTCAGTACGTCGTCCTTCACGCTCAATACAATCGAATATTCTTCTGCATACGTCTGCGACGGCATTTGTTGTATATTGGTGTTTCATAGTTGTACAGCACTTTTTAATTGCATTCTTCAAATGCTAAACGTTACTGAACATTCTATGTTCATAAACTTTATGTTACAATTAATCACACAGGGGTCCAATGGTGTTAAATTGGATGATCTAGCTGGCCAATAATAAATCAAATGGCATCTTATAACTTTACCTCTGGTGTATTGGTGCGCCAACATAACTTTTCCAGATAATTAAGTCCATATCACCCAAAATCTCACTGATATCTTTAGCCAAAAAATGTTGGTAACCCGCAGTAGTCATAGTTCCCTCGAAGAAATGCGGTCCAATGTCGCTGAATTGCATGATCGCGACAGCCAATAATAACCCAAATCGCATCCTATAAGTTTACCTGTGAACATTTCATTTGGTGTATTTATGCGCCTGGTAATTAAGTCCATATCACCAACAATCTCATTGATATCATTAACCGAAAAATATTGGTAACCCTCATCAGTCATAGTTTCTTTGAAAAAATGCGATCCAATGGCGTTGAATCGGATGATCGGGCTGGCCAATGATAGCTCAAATCGCGTCATAAAACTTTCCCTCTGAGCATTTGATTTGGTTTATTGGTGCGCCATCATAACTTTTCCTGGTAATTAAGTCCATATCACCATTAATCTCACTGATATCATTAACCGAAAAATGTTGCTAACTTCTCATCAGTCATAGTTTCTTTGAAAAAATGCGATCTAATGGCGTTGAATCGGATGATCGGGCTGGCCAATGATAGCCCAAATCGCGTCCTGAAACTTTGCCTCTGAGCATTTGATTTGGTGTATTGGTGCGCCATCATAACTTTTCCTGGTAATTATGTCCATATCACCAACAATCTCACTGATATCATTAACCGAAAAATGTTGGTAACCCTCATCAGTCATAGTTTTTTTAAAAAAATGCGATCCAATGGCGTTCAATTGGGTGATCGGGCTGGCCAATGATAGCCCAAATTGCGACTTAAAACTTTGCCTCTGAGAATTTGATTTGGTGTATTAGTGCGCCATCATAACTTTTTTCTGGTAATTGAGTCCATATCACCCAAAATCTCACTCATCTCTTTAGCCGAAAATGTTGGTAAACCGCAGCAGTCATAGTTCCTTTGAAGAAATGCGGTCCAATGTCGCTGAATCGCATGATCGGGTTCACCTCTGAACATTCGATTTTGTGTATTGGTGCGCCATCATAACTTTTTCCTGGTAATTAAGTCCATATTACCCAAAATTTCACTGATATCATAGCCGAAAAATTTTGATAACGCTCAGCACTCATAGTGTCTTTAATGAAATACGGTTAAGTGGCGTTATATCGGATGATCGGGCTAGCCAGTGATTACGCAAATCGCGTTCTATAAATTTACCTCTGAACATTTGATTTGGTGTGTCAGTGCGCCATCATAACTTTTTTTCTGCTAATCAAGTCCATATCATCCTAAATCTCACTAACATCATTGGCCAAAAATGATGGTAACCCTTAGCAGTCATAGTGTCTTTGACAAAATACGATCCAATGGCGTTGAATCGGATGATCGGACTGGCCAGTAATAACACAAATCGCGTTCTATAAATTTACTTCTGAAAATTTCATTTGATGTGTTGATGCTCCCTCATAACTTTTTTCTGCTAATTAAGTCCATAGCATCTTAAATCTTTCTAATATCATTCTCTAAAAAATGATGGTAACCCTCAGCAATCGTAGAATTTTTGAAGAAATAGGGTCGAATGGCGCTACATCGGATGATCGGGCTGGCCATATCGCGTCCTATAAAGTCACCTCTCAACATTTGATTTTGTGTATCGATGGGCAATCATAACTTTTTTTGCGAATTAAGTCTATATCATTCAAAATCTCATTACAGTCATTTGTCAAAAAAGCCTTCAATAACCGGTTTTTTGTGAAATTTGGACATCATTATTGTATTTGCTCGGGTCGTGTGTTTTTTCAAATCGATTTTTTACGGTACCACTTTGACACAGTACTGAATTGAATGTTTTCTTCTGGATATTCCTCTTTGAAAATAATAACAGCCTGTCGGTATGGTGTCTTTTCACCACATAACCAAACAATTTAATTTTTTCAGAAGTTCGAGAGAATTATAGTTTGATAATACATGAAAAATTTTTTGTTTGGCATGACTAACCTATTTATTTAATCAATAACTCCAAGGCTTAGTTTCATCGCACTGGGTGGTTGCATTTGATTCGAACGGATATTTGTTACCAGGGATACGTTATCAAAATTCCTTGTACATTAGCGATTCAATCGAGTAATATTAATTATTCTTGAAGAAGGTACATCATTGTTGTGCGACAGGTGAGTTTTTCTGGAGTTATCGTTAAGTTACACTTGAAAACTATATAAGGGTGCACGAGCAACTGGAAAGTTCATCTCGAGCAATTTTAACTTTCTCGTCAATTTTGTCCATCAAATGAAATGAAAGAATAGAAAACTTTCATACAGGTGTAGAAAGGACATAACTACCAATTTACTTCGATGAATAAATGCGCGAATAATGATAATGAATATATTTTTTTCAAGAAGAAACGTGCTTGTCGCGTTTAATAATTTCACGAAGAGTATTTTATTAAGGTTTCAGAAATTAAAAGCTGCCTTCATTGGAAGAATAAAAAAATTATATCTAGCAATTCGTATGCTCATTTCAACTTTTTTTCGGAAAAAGTCGAAGAATATTTTAAATATGAGATATGTCAAAGTCCCTAATAACTTTTGAAACGTTAGATGTAGTTTTTTCCACTTCCATATCTTTTTTAAAACTATAAAATGGGTAATCAGCGAATAATACCGAAATTTCGTCAATTTCATCATAATAGGATTCTGCTGTGATGGTTTGGCCCAGTTGCAGAAAGTTATAGTGAATCACACCAGTCGCTGACCCACCGTACAGTAACCATGGCCTTTTTTTTGTGGGTTTTTGCCTTTGGGAAGTGCATGGGTGTTGCCGTAGATGATCCACTTTTCATGTGACTCAATAGCATGAAGAACACACCTCGAAACGTGACAATTTCTATCGATCGAGCTTTTTGAGCTTTCCAATACGTTTTAAACCATCAAAAACCGCATGAGAGCTGACGTCCAGATTTTCCGCCACGCAACGTTTGTGAAGGGTCAGTCTCCACCAGGGTCCTCAAGTCCTCATCCTGGATTTCTGTAGGTCAATCATTTCGGAGCTCATCTTCTCCGGAACGAAATTTCGCAAACCAACATCGAACAGTGCCTTCATTTACATTATCATCACCAAATAATGATCGTAATCGTAATAAGCTGAAAAGAAGCAAAAAATTTAAATAAAAAAAAAGTAGTATCAATGTATACAGTACAAAACTCTATTGATCAGTATATACCCCGATAAATATTTATCGAGATATGGAACAACACAAACACACGACAAAAGTTTTGAAACAATCCAACGCAAACACTGTAGAAATATCAGTATTATTTCAGATAATAACATCTGATGTTTATACAGGTAATTCAGAGTGCAAGGAAAATATTGCAACTGATATAAAAATAAATGATTTATGTTATAGTAATGCAGCTGTTTCCCGATATCAGGAGTAGCTACTGGATAATTTTAAAAATGCATCATATGGGAGGAAGTTGTTGGCCTTCTAATTCTTCATTTTTATCCAATAAATTGATTGCTTCCTTCCTCCCTTCGGAAATTTCACACACTTTTTTGTATAAAGACGAAAAACTAGAAAGCCAAAACATTTCTTTCTCAAAAAGTATTAACCCCTAAAAATATGCTCCTTCAATTTAAACAAGATTCCTATGGCTGGAATTAAATCAAATAAGGGAATAAATGTCATTACATACTGGCAACCTTGACTTGGGTATGTTTAACTCATTCGTGACATAAATTCTTGTATTGTTGCACTGAAGTGGCAATAAGGCAAATGTCTTATTCCGAAACATCGGATCTCCGCCATTAAAGGTGTTCTATATGAGTGAAAATTTACTCTTTGATATACTATTTTGTGCAGCGATCCCGTGAATGATATCTGATTCGATTCCATAACGAATGTTTGGAGTACACACTGAATAAGAAAAAGTGTTTTTGTATATTTCAATGTTCATATGAAAGTAGTTGTTTTGAAAGTATTTTTTCTTTCGTGAAATACAATGTTTATATGAAAATAGTTGTTTCGATA
Source organism: Leptinotarsa decemlineata (assembly GCF_000500325.1). Lineage (NCBI taxonomy): Eukaryota > Metazoa > Arthropoda > Insecta > Coleoptera > Chrysomelidae > Leptinotarsa > Leptinotarsa decemlineata. Next base: position 93,219 of record NW_019289897.1, read on the forward strand.
GGGTTTTTTCTTTCAATTTGAGTGTGTAAGTTAATTCTTTGCATGATCAACACATTTTTGTAAATAGTTTATCTCAAAATCAATTGGTTTTTTCTTTTCTTTGGAAGATTTCCACATTTTTTATATGAAGGTGGAAGGCAAAACCTTCCTTTCTCAAAAACTCATCTCTCCTGAAATATACATCTTTCAACTTAACAGTATATACAGTTCGATCAAGATGACAAACTGAAATTTACAGACATTATACTTCCTAGTTAGTGATTTTCATACTTTACTGAACTGCATTCGTTGAGTTGAGTCAACTTGAACGTAATAACCAGAATATAAGAATTTCATTAACACAAACTTGTCAGAAATGCTTCACAGGGGAGTTGATTAACACTATGTCAAAGACATACAGCCAGATAGATTTCACAGTGGTTGTCCTCGTTCATTGTTATTGTTCGTGGTTCGAATTTTTGTCTTAGCCTTATCTGGGGTTTCGACAGAAAATTCAAACAACGAATTATAAAAATGAACGGGGACAATCTTCGACATCGACAAATTGCGAACATTCAATTAACTAGATGATTTGAGAGCTTGACATCGCAGAATTATGAACCAATACCAGATAGCTCGGTTTTGATCTTCCATAGACTTGTAGAAAAAATATTAAGTCATTTTTTGATGAATTTTTCGAATAATTCTATACAGATTTGAATTTTGTACTTGTCTTTCTTGTCTTGAAACATTATACTTCTAGAATCAGACTGTGTATGAGAAGATTGCAAATGATATGTATTAATATAAGTTTTTACTGGTTGGATGGAAGAGCAATTTCTGCCTTGATTTATCAAGCGCAGATGTTAAATTCTGCCATTTGTTAGGTTAGATTAGTATCTCCTGTACTGAGTAACCTTTCAATAAAAGCATTTATTATTATTATTTCCTTTGGTTGCGCAAATTGTTGGAGAACATTTCAGCACAGATACGAGTATTGATATCCTCTTGCGTATGGTTCCATTTTGGTGAAATGCATGTGAAAGAAATGAGCCATAATGACTCTCCTCACAAAGTTGGATCTACGGATTACTCAAACCCCTCTCAACGTCGCGGGGTATGTTGCAAATCAAAGCTTCAACATCGATAGCCAAATGAAAAATCGCTTTCTGTGCCTCTCCGCAGTTCTCACTGTAAGCAGGTAACTACATAACGCCATAGTGAATGAAATCAAATTGTCTCAGATGATAGATAACAGCAATAGGTAATAGCCACATCAGTGAAAATGAGTTTTAAAGAAATGACTTATATATTAGGTACTGTCAGAAGAGAAAAGAGAATTCGAACGGAGTATTGTATAATAATAATTGAGAGATGTGAAAAATGATTGTAGTAAAATGAGTCGTCTCGGTAATGGTGACAATTCTGCAATTTTATTTTACTTCAACCAACCATTCATCTGAAATTACTATATAACTAAATCTAAATTAAAATGAAACCACAAGTAAAACCTTTTAGGCACTCTAAGAGAGGTGCCTGTGCAAAAGTAGCGAATCACATTGGATTTGAATCGCGGGAAAATAAATCCATTTGTAGAAACGTTCTCAGGAAGTTTATTCCACATACACGCAGTTTTCCAAATGAAAGAGTTCTTAAACAGTGAGATTCGAGGTGTAATGAGTTGAACCCCAACACGATGAGCAGTCACAGTCCATCGCGTATTTCTGATATGTACCGCTCTTGGTGGAATCAAATTTGCTAAGTCACTTGAACACTTCCCGTGAAAGTATCTCCAATCTTTTTTCGATGTTCCAGACTACTATCAATGTTGCAAGTAATATTCGCGTCTTCAATCAGGCGGATGGCTCTATTCTGGATGGAATCCAGCAGTTTCAGGGTATGCTTAGGGGCGGAGCTCCGTACATGATAACGATACTCCAAAGAAGGTCTGATCTGAGCTTTATAAAGCATCAAAAGTTGCTGATATGTGTACAGTTTTCTGGTTCGGAATAGTGTTCCAAGCTTTTGAGAAGCAGCCATTGCAATTCCATCGACATGATTGTGCCAAGACATATGGGTGTCCATTTTAACCGCCAACAAACTTATCGAAGCAGAAAGCGGAATTGTCTGTCCTGACATTATTATATTCGGTTCGGAGACATTTATCTTTTTTGAGAAAACCGATGCCTGGGTTTACGTTGCATTGAATTGAACCTGGTTACTTTCACCGCAATTCGAAATCACCTCTACATACTCATTAAGGTATACAACTCCTGCTACCGTTGAAGATATGCATCTGCAGCCGAAGTCCTGGAATCCAAATGGAATGACGAGACAAGTGTGCTGTGGTCAGTTTTCCTAATTGACATACATTTTCGTTAATATCTTGTCGACAAAAGTAATAAAAAGTTGTTTATTAAAACATATGAAAAAGTTATGATGGCGCACCAATACACCAAATCAAATGTTCAGAGGTAAAGTTATAGGACACAATTTCAATTAAATTTTAAGACTGAAGTATTTTAGAAAGTTGGGATGTTTTCATTCGGGGTAAATCTGTACCCTAACAGATGTCTTTAGATATTTGGATTCGTATACATTCTCTTATTTGGTTCCACTAAAATTCATATACATTTTCTTACCTCTCATAAGGGATAAAAGGTCAAACTTTTTTCCCGTCACAAAAAAAAGATTTTTGTTGTTTTTCTACAAAACAATAATGATTTTGTTCTACTAATCAGATATACTTTTTTCTTGAAACGTGTTCTGGTAGTGATGCAAAAACGTATAAAATATTATATTCAACTGAAGTTGTTTCGGGATTGTGGCAAAATTGCGAATGAATCTTTATCTCAAGTTCGTGAAATTGTACAAAATTTCTTGCAGTCATAATTTCCAAAAAAAAAAACTAGTTCAACGTGACCTCAACGGACATTGACGAAGGATTATGTCAAAGAAGATAGGATGAGATGATCCTTATTAATTTTGATTTCGAATTCAGCTCTTGTTCATGATTACGTATATGGGTGAAATACCACCCAATTTAAATTAAAAAGATCGTCACATTAATGATTTTCACCCCTGGGAATTGATTAACGACGCAATGGAAACCCTAAATAATGGAATCCCAAAATCATGGACAATGCAATTTATAAAAACGTAAATAGAGGACTGTTAGGGTTCCTATGTCAAATTTTATCGTCAAATTCAATCTACACCAGAGTTTCCACTATTCATATCATTGATATCAGAGAATACTGAAAAAATGCGCCAGAATATCACGATAATTATGATTTGACTGAGTCTGCTTTTTGTACAAATTGAATTCGACGAGCTTTATCATTGAAGAATAATTTGTGTTTCTTTTTGATATACAGTGTACACATTCGTCTGATACAGGGGGGGGGGGATTGTTAACGACGGTTATTTAGTCGTATTTTGAAAAGTTCAGCGGTTCCAAATCTATAAATGGGAAATGAAAATCAATAACAACATCAAAACAAAATGTTCTATCCCACAAACTAATAGTACGATAGCTGTGAAATTTGTACACACGTTTTTTGAAGGTAACAGTTAACTAAAAATCTTATGGATTTAACACTAGTATTGCTATCTGTGTGTAAGCCTACAAAGTTTTCAACCCATCGCAATTTCACCTAATTGTTAATTCAAAAATTATAAAATAAACTTTGACCAGCTCATTGAATGGACATGTATTAAACTAATTACCAATTTTCACTTTAGAAAACAGATTCAGAAGAGGGAAATAGTTCAATTATGTTTGGTCTTTCAGTAAATTCTCAGAATTATCAAAAATATTTATTTCAAAGCACTTCAGAAGATATAGTTTCAAACCTTTTTCTTCCCGATGTAATACTTGATAGTCGTGGCATACCCATCTGTCAAAAGAGGGTTTGCAAATGTGGAATTGGTTTTTATTTTAAAAAATCCACTCATACGTTCTTTTACTCTTCGAGAATTTTTTTTTCGTTTGGCCAATATAAATGTATACTCCTGATCTATCCGACACAGAAGTTTCATTGTTTTCAATAAATTTGCCTAAATTACCTTTAGACAGAGTGTTTTGAGTTCAACAATAGCTATGAAGTGTTAATTCAATGAGTTTTTTGATCAACTTTCACTTATACTCAGGTATAATTATTGGTCGTTAATTGGGTAGAAGGTCATATGATTCAAATTATTATGATAAGTCCCTCGTATCGTGGTACCACACACGCACGCCCGATACTCGAAGGTACTCGTGTCAATCTAAATACATACAGTGTGATACAAAATAAATGAGTTTAAATGGGAACACAGTATTCATTTCTTCGTAAGTGAGAAGTTAACGCAAAACAAGTGCGTTTTCAGGACTATGATTTGAGACTCCCAAAGACCTCCAAAATTGGGAGCTTTAGGGCAGTTGAAATGAAACTGTAAAGCATTTTCCTGAGAAACAGTTTGAGCAATAGATTTAAAATATGTGGATGCGCCAATAAAATTTGAACCAGAATCACGGTAAAGATGATTGCAACGACCTCGACGAGCTATGAATCGGTGAAGAGCTGCAAGAAAAGCTTCCGAAAATAAATCAGGGACCAGTTCGATATGAACTGCTTTTATAACCATACATACAAAAATGCAAATGTAGGCCTTGTGAGTTTTTGCTCCGCGTATTCGTTTGAGCGTGATATAAAGGGGACCAGCCATATCAACGCCGGTATGGACAAAAGGTTTACCTTGAGAAATGCGCTGAGGAGGGAGGAGGCCCATAATGGGTTAACGAGATGAGGGGTTGAGCTTAAAACATTTGAAACCTTTTGAGAGGACCAATATCTCTGCACGAAAAGATGTTGGAGAGTTTGTAAACCTGATGGGTGCAAATATTTTTCGTGAGTATGTTCAATGAAGAGATGAGTGAAGCGATGAGAACTGGTAAGGAGGATAGGGTGCTTCTGATCCTTAGCTAAGGAGGAATTTTGTAATCTTCCGCCCACCCTGAGGATTCCCAGAGAATCAATGAATGGAGTTAATTTTCTTAAATATTTTGGGAGAAATTTATTTTGTTTCAAGAGAGTAATTTCATTAGAGAAAGATTGATATTGCACAAACTTTATTAAATGAGTAAGGGCTGAATCTAATTCAGAGGGGAGAAGAAAATCAGAGTGTTGTTTAGAGACATTTCGAGAGTTATTAATAAAGCGAAGAGTGTACGCGAGAATTCTTTGAATTTTGAGGAAGGAGCTTAAATTAGTAAGAAGAACAGTGATAAAATGAGGGGTTGAAGTAGTAATGAGAACAGTTTTCCGGGATTCTTCTTGAGTTTCCGGAATCTCGGAGAGATTAGCATCTATATCAGAAGGCCAAGAATTTTCAGGAAGAGTCAACCAGTACGGTCCCGCCCACCATAGCCTATTACTAAGCAAATCGTGCGGAAGCGAGTCACGTGAACCAATATCTGCTGGATTGTACTGAGATCTGACATGTCGCCAGTGAGAAATAGAGAATTCCTGAATCTGAGCCACTCTATTGGCAACAAAAGTGCACCATTTATGAGTAGATGAATATAACCACGAAAGTACAATGGTAGAATCCGTCCATGCAGTAAAACTCTTGACTTGAATTTGGGATTCAATAATTCTGAGAGTATAAATAACTCAAAAGCTTCTTCAATAACAAAGCTCCACAAAGTTCGAGACGGGGGATAGAAAGCTTCTTTACAGGGGCTATTCGCGACTTCCCTGCGACGAAATGGACAGATATAGAACCATCGGCCTGGACACAACGCAGATATACAACACTGGCATATCCTCGTTCAGAGGCGTCACAAAATCCATGCATAGTACATGAGAGAGACTTTTTCGATACAATGTTCCTAGGAATATTTAATTGAGAAATATGAGAGAGTTCACTAAGAACTTTGTTCCAGACAGAAGTAATATGCTTAGGAGGAGTTTATCCCAACCTAGTCCAGAGATCCATGATTGTTGCAAGAGGGTCTTGAGAAGAAAAATTAAGTGGAGTTAAAAAACCAAGAGGGTCGAAGATGCGAGCTTATTGAGAGAGAATATTGCGTTTTGTACAAGTATGTGTGGTAGGAGTGACATGATAAGAGAATGAATCAGAGATAGGGTTCCACTGGAGGCTAAGGATTTTGATAACGGAGGCAGAATCTTTATCAAAAGAAAGGGGGTTTATGAGAAGATGGGCATTAGGTAAATGAGAGAGAAGTTCGGGAACATTACATGCCCATTTACGGAGTTCAAATTGACCTTTAGCTAGTAACGAAATTAACTGAGTGAAGAGGATGAGTATTTTGATGATCGTAAGCTAACTGATGAAGAACTCTAATAGCCAGAAAATGAGTTTCAACAGAGAGAAATGGAAAGAGCATCTGGGACTTGTTCTAACTCCTAGAAACGAGTTACACAAGTTTCGAGAGAAATATCGGTGACAGCAAAAAATGAGGAAGAGTGATTACTATGAGATGCAGATGGAAATTTACCCATGATCACCCAACCAAAACAGGTTTCAAGGGCAACGGGCTTTTCCACACCACTGGAAATAGTTTTACCTGTAACAAGTGAGAAGTATATCTACAGGTGCAGATAAGTTCACATCACCTCCATGTGAGATGACCACGCCCTCAAATCGCTCGTGCAGAATCCAATGTGGCATGAGCTGTGTGGCATGTAGCGCCGTCCTGTTGAAACCACATGTCGTTGATGTACAGATTATCGAATTCAGGTCAAAAAAAGTTGGCAACCATCGACCTGTAGTGCTCGTCGTTAACAGTGATAGCCTGGCCAACGTCATTCTCAAAGAAATATGGACCGAAGACGCCGACAGTCCAAAATCCACACCAAACAGTGACTTTTTCGGGATGCATTGGACTCTTTGATCTCATATGGACTGGTTTCGTTCCGAATCCGACAATTTTGTTTGTTCACGTACCCATTCATCCTGAAATGGGCCTCATCTTTGTAAATGATTTTTTGATGAACGTTAGGGTTAGTTGCCCGCTGCTCCAGAGCCCATTCAGCGAACACACGTCATTGTCTATAATCGTTTACCTTCAGTTCCTGGGTCAGTGGAATTTTGTGCGGGTGCATGCCCAAGTTACGACGCAAAGTTCGCCAAGTTGTGGTGTGCGAAAAGCCGAATTCTTGCGAGCGAGGCGAAGTCGACTGCCTCGGATTCTCCTGCACACTCTCACAGACAGCGGCGATGTTTTTGGCAGATCTTGCGTTTCGTCGACGTACAGGTGTTGGTCTCGATGAACAATTATGGCGATCGTAATGGGCGAAGCGCGGTACGTTGCTCGAACAGAACATCAATTTTGATACAACAATTTTATCGTTTGCACGTGTTGTTGAATGCTATATCCATCCATGGTAATTTGGGAAAACAGACTGATTAATGACAACTAATTTGACAGATGTAGCTCCAACAAAATGGCCGTTATCAATTGTCAAAGTTCGGAAGCCTTTGTTGGAAGATACTTCATACACCACAATTTTCAATTTGTTATTGAATTCTGGAATTTTTCCCAAATGTTGGAAACAAAGCTTTCTGAAGCCAATTTTCAAATCAGGAGATAAAGAGAATATTGAAAATTATTTCGGAAGTCCTCGATGGTAGACCCTATACTTTTATATTGAATTACACGAAAATCACTTCTTCACCTTTCAGTTTGCACTTCAAAGTTTTGTTACGGAATTCGAACAGATAGTATTCACAGGGACGCCACACGTCGTATGTAAGAGAATTGATTTAGAATTTTACTAACATGGTGGAAGTCGATCATCCTTAAGGTGCATTCCGTCGAAGTTTCGGGTTATCACTTGTCTTCAACGCCTATTTGACTTCATTCATACGGTTATTTGATTCAATCCCAACCATAGAAACTTTGTTCAAAAATCACGAACGAATTTTTCTTTCGTGCAATCCAATATTCATGTGGAATTATTTGATTCGAAAGGACGGTTTTTCACAGTTTTTATCTGAAAGAAACTTCTATGCATGCTCTTTTGTGAACAGTTCATTCTGAACTCATTTGCTTCCTTCCATCCTCACGAAGTTTCCTACATTTTCGAAGTGATAATTTCTTATGGGAGGGTAAACCGCTTCGTTATCAAACGTCTAACGGCGCCAGTTTGTCTGGCTTCTTTTTCTCTCACGTATATGGCAGCGGAAGGCAGGCTTCTCCTCTCTCGTCGGACAGACGATCAGTGTTTGGTGTGTGTTAGATATGTAATGTTGACTGTATTATAAAAATCTAACCAGCATGAATGTAATCTTTTTTTATTATATGAAACGTGGCTTAAAAATGATGATACTAATTAGTTAGTGATACTATCAGTATCAATATTTAATTTTACAAAAGTAACAATTGGCTTATGGTAGCTATAATATATACGTATACAAAATAATCAATAATACATTTTATTAATTCCTTTCATTATCATATTAGTATACATGAAATTTAAGTAATAAACTAAGCTTTTCTCAAGATGAACAATTTCAATATTGGATAGTTCAACATAGATAAGTTTAAGTTATCACTTCTGTCGGGCGTCTTGAGACACATAAAGATGAAAAATTATGAAACCAAAAACTTTTTTCCTGACATGCTTCCTAAAATATTCTGCAGTCATATATTACAAAATCATGATTCTTTCTTTAAAAACAAGTTTCAATCTTTCATCAGATATCTGCAGATATGAATATCTAAATCTCCGAGTCCTTGAAAGAAAAACAGTCAAATAAGATTCATCCCATCACACCAAATCAACGAAAACGAAGAATCGACTTCGCGTTACCAGTAAAGTCCAGTGAGCTATAGAAGTTGCTTTATTGAAAACCCTTTCATGATGGTGATTTGTCCATACAGAAAATAGCAAGAACGCGAAAACCCTGTATAGGATTATATATCGCTGAGAAGCTAAAAGGACCGGAACTGCAGTGAATCAATAATTGACGATGCCACTTCATCCCACGACCGTTCTTACATGAAAAATGAATTCACAAAGCCTTGTCAATGATTGACTATGTGAATGAAAATCAAACTGGAATTCACAAACAAAACAGTATTTGAGTGTTGACATTTCATTTAATGAAGTATTCAATAAAGTATATTTGAAACAAAGTGAATTGCAAAACAACTTGTGTAGCAGCAATCGAATCGATATTCCATTTATTGATCTGATCGAAACAATCTGTTTGTTGGTTATGAAAAATTGATGAAAAAGCTATAGTACGATTCCATGCACCAATTCAAAAATGAATATACATACTGAGGAGATACTTCTGTTATTATTGGATAATATAAATGGGTTTTCAATAATAATAATACATTTATTACCCATCAAAGAAAAAACAAGAATATACAGTAGTGGTGGTGCTCTTAAATGATATTCTGATGAATAAATGGCTGGACTTATTGGTTCAGATAACAGTTGAAAACCGTTTCTGTTCTTCCACCAATGCCGAAGAGATATTAACAGTTTTAATAGATAGCAATACATTAACGAAACTAAATGAGTAAAGATAAGTAAATAAAGAGAAGGAGAGGAAAGGAACACATAAGAGGGTAAGGGTTAGAGAGAGAGCAGAGCAATTTTTGAGAACTTCACTGAATACTTAGTAGGTAGTTTCTGAATTTGGATTTGAATACCAACGGCGATAGTTGTAGGTATGATCCATCCAGTTTATGCAAATTATTTATGCAGACTGCCATATTGTAGGGAAAGGACCGTTTGTATATTTCTTTAGAGTGTGATGGTATAGTAAGAATGGTTTGTTTACGAATATTCAAATTATGGATGTCCGTTCTCTAAGAGAGTTTTTCATGTAGATAAGATGGAGTCTTTGATTTAAATATATCATGAAACTGGCAAGCTATATGATGACGTCGCCTGTTGTGCATATTTAGCCATTTAAGCTCTTTCAGTAATCAGTAATTGATATACGACTGACTTTTGTAATACCACAAATTAGACGAACACATGAGTTCTGTACTTTCTGTATACGACGAATTTCGACTTGATTAAAAGCTCGTTATTAAGTTTAACAACTTGTAATATATCACTTAAGTACGATCTCATAAGAGCATGAGCTGAAATACTGAATCTGAAATAATGTAGCATTGACAACAACGTATCGATATCAAGTCGAAGGCTTTTGAAGAGTCGAGAAGAATGAGCGCACTCATTTTACTTTTGTCAATAGCCTCAATTAAGTCGTCAACTACATCAGTAAGAGCAGTTGCACAGCTATACCCCCTTCTGTTTTCAGACATAAACATGCCAAACAGAAAGGTTGGCAAAATACTAATAGATCTTAAATCATCGTATTCTAACAGGTGCTGATTTTTAGGCAAAGGTATAATATTATCGTATTTTCATGCTCTGGGAAAATAACATTTCATTAGACACTGGTTTATTATATGAGTTATAATAGGTAAAGTGAAGGGACAGCATAACTGGATTACTACGATATTCAAGTCATCATTACCAAAAGCTCGGGATTTAATATTTTTTATTATATCATAAACATTCTCTTCAGAAACCAAATTGAATGAAAAGGTTGAGGTTATTCCCTCTTAATAGTTATCATAATTCTGTTATGTTCGTAAATGTAGATTAGTTTACAGTCGTTTTTTATTTTTTCATCATTATTTTACTTTATTTTTCCTTTCACCTTTTTTTTGTTCTGTTCTATTTACAAATTATGGTTTTCATGCTTCCGAATTTCTCTTCCACTGTTATGCTCTTTTCTTAACTGACTTATTCGAATATTTCAGTACCGGTATTTTCAGTATTTTTAATATTTCATTAATTTTCCATTTCATTTCAAATAAGTTCATCAAGTGTGACACTACACAACAATGGATCAAAAACAATTTCGTGTTTTAATTTTAGACTGCTTCTCGATGGGAAAAAATACCGTTCAAGCGAAGCAATTACTTGAAAACTGTTATAAGGATTCCGCTCCGCCAGAAAAAACAGTTAAACGTTGGTTTGCTGACTTCAAACATGGTCGTAGAGACACCGATTATACAGAACGCACTGGACGTCCAAATGAGGTAGTAACACCAGAAAACATGAAAATATCCACAAAATCGTTTGAATGATCAAAACGTTAGCTGGCATTGTAATGATATCAACAGAACATGTTGGCTTTATATGCATGAGCATTGGATTATGAGAAAGCTCTGTTCAAAGTGACCAAAAACAAGAACGTCTTGATGATTCTGAGCAGTGTTTGGCCATGTTAGAACATAACAAACCGTGATTTGTGCGTCGATATGTTACAATGGATGAACTGTGGATCCAGCACTTCACTCCGGAATCAAAACGATCGTCATCTGAGTAGAGAGTCACTGGTGAACCTCGCCCAAAGCGCCCGAAAGCACAACAATCGGCTGAAAAGGTTATGGCCTCGGTTTTTTTGAGATGTACGTGGTGTAATATTCATCGACTATACTAGGAAGGGAAATACTATCAACAATGAATATTTTATAGTGTTATTGGAGCGTTTGAAGGTCGAAATAGTCATAAATCCACCGTATTCGCCAGATTTGGCGTGTTAGAGTGGGCTGGAATGATTGTATTTCTCTTGATAGGGATTACTTTGATGAATAAAGCCAATTTTGAACAAAAAAACGCGTTTTTTTCTTAGGCCCGTGACTTTTAAGCTCATGAAATGTATACTCGTCCAACCTTATCGCTGTGCGTAACTAGCAACTCTTTGATGCAACGAATATGAACCGACAACTAGTAGTTCGGCGATATGCAATAGTATTACATCTTCACTAGTTGTAAAAGCGCGAATACACTAACCCCTATGTCCGTATGTACATTGACCGTATGTACAATGAACTGTATGTACCTATACATGTTCGACCAAAGACCCGTATGTTCGACTCGTTTCGAGATGACACAGTTCGCTTTCAAAAGCATTGAGTCTTGGCCGTATACGTCATTCGATCGAACGAAATATAAAACAACGGCACATGCAACAGAAAAAATACACGATACATAATCAATCATTCCAACTTGTCGTAACAATACTTTGATGGATATAGTCCAATGAATTATCTCAACCATTTGGTGTAAGGGTGGTGTAGGTACATGAAGAGTTGTCAAAAAGGCCTAAATATATCCCTGAGAACAATGGAATGACGTAAGTTCTTGTTCACCCTTGTTAGTTCTTGTAGAGCATATCATCAATGATCAGAAGGGTGTTATCGTCGACGTTTTCGATGAAGAAAAAAATATCAAAAGGACCTTAATATATCCTGAGGGTTGTAGAGAGAAGACAATGGAATGACGTAACTTCTTGAGCAACCCTGTTGGTTTTGATTTTCAATGACTAGAATGGGTTGAAGAAGAAGAAGTGCCAAAAAGGCCTTAATATAATAAGTAACCCCTTTGGGGTGTATAGAGGGTGTTTGTGCCTAAAAAATGGTCCGATGGAGACCAGCCGAGCCACGCCTCGCCCACATGATATTCTTTCATAATAGCTACTTTTGGTTCATTTTACTGATAATGAACTATGAAATGAACTGTTTTTGATGTTTTGATTTGAATAAGAAGTAGAAAAATAAAATACGTAATTCATCTACATTTTTTATTAATTGTCGGACATTAACCATATTTTTCAATAACACTTTATGAACCTTGTTATCATACTTCAACAACGAATTATTATTCTTCAGTGTCATTGCTATTCGAGTTTAAAAGCCGTGGATTTTTGGAATTTCTTCCTGACGTTTCGCTGGCGCGAGTGGCTAGCTTCTTCAGAGGTTTAACCGCTTTCTGTTAGAAGCGGCGAACCTCAATCAAATATGGAACCCCATTTTAAGGAATTCGAGAATAAGGAACAGGAAAACAGGCAGCAAGATTGTTAATGTTCCAGGTTCAAGTGCAGGTACGAATACAGATACAAATGCAGGTACAAATACAACGGATTACATGACAAGGCATAAATACGCTTTACGCAGCCTAAAAGGTAGTCATCGGACTGCAAGCCATGATAGTTAAACCTCTGAAGAAGCTAGCCACTCGCCACTCGAAACGTCAGGAAGAAATTCCAAAAATCCAAGACCAAACTCGAAAAGCCATGACACTAAAAACATCAGCCGGTAAAGCTAAGTATTTTTTTAGATGAGTATTTGCATTTTTATAAAAATCTTTTTGTAGTTTGCCACCAAACTTCTTTTTAAGTTATGGATGGTTAATGGAGTTGTTCAATACTGTGATGTCCACATACTAATCTGCTGAGAACAGACAAATATGCTTCGATCCGTGTTACGGATCAAAATGCAAACAGTATTTCTATCCTGATAGCCATACCGTAATGCAATCACGGTTACGTGTTATGCCATTTATCATAAATTCATTTATCGCTTATTGAGAGGCATATCAACCTGATACGGATTAATGCTACAGTACTCCATCTACACTACATAGTTGTAACGTAACGTTGTCTGTGCTTCCATTAGCGCCCTGTCACAACGGGAGCTTCACGTCTCTCGCTCCCGAGAGAGAGCAGGGCTCTTAGAGCCAAAATGCAACGAGAGCTTTCGAACGAAGAGCGGGAGCCGCCACGACTCGATAGACGAGAGCTTTCACGTCTCCCGCACTTTGAGCCGGGGAGCCGCGTCTCCTCCTTGGAGGCTGAGTGGGGGCTTCCACACGAGGCAGTTGAAACGGCTTTTCCTAGTTGATGCTGCACACTACTTATCATGGCACATTACGATGTGGAGCTGTTAATTAGTGCTGTCTGCAACCGACCCGCTATTTGGGGTAAAAGTTTCGACATTTATAAGGACCGAAATGAAGTCGTAAAAAGTTGTCTGCAAGGTGCTCAACGTAGATTTCGCAACTTTATCCCTTCCATTCTTGATCGTTGAGGTTTCTGCCGTCGAGGTTTTTGTCGACGGTAGAGAAGGTATATGGCAACAGCTCGCATGCAATCCATTCTAGGACTGAGCCCAAGGAGCCAGGAACTCAAAAGACTCCCGGTGTGAATGGGCGGTAGGTAGGAGTGATAAACGTTCGTATAGCAGCAAGAGACGTGAAGCTCCCTGTGTGGAAGAGTCCTTACGGTTCTTTTGTTACAATTTGATAGGAGCCTTAACGTAATGTTTCACATTATGTTACGGGCTATTTGTTACAAATGTTACAAAGACCATTTTTACATCTTGCAACATACTAGATGAAAGTACGACAATATTTTGTTAAAGCGCAGCGACAAATCTAAATTATACAAATTTAACAATCAGAAATTCAAATTCTGCAACGGTATACTGACTGAAAGTATGGCACGACTATCCACTTTTCAATAACATTTTGTGAAAATTGAATGCTTTCATTACTGTGTTCTAGGAAAATATAAATTAAATTCTATGTTAATATTCTTTAAAGCTGCCATTTGACTCAAAGGAATACGGCTACTCACCTACCAAAAAATTATGAATCGGTTACACTATTAGAAATACGACTTCCTAAAAGGAGAATGAACGTTTCGAAGAATGTTCGAAAGAATTCTACTATTGTAGATCTCACGTTTTGGATTTCAGTTCAGCATAGGTTTAAAACAATTCGCCAGAGCGTTAGTAAGCAATAGCGAATAACTGAAGAATTGAAATAATTGTGAAGTGAATCGAAGTATAACTGTTCTGTATTGATTTTTTTGAAGTAGATGAAGTTGTTGATTCATCAGAAAGAACTCAAAAGTGTAACAATAATTTCAATAGAAGCTGCGGTGAAACAGCTATTTGTGTATCATCTTCAATATTTTTAACAGGTGCACATTCGGCTACTTTCGGCTTCTTCCTTAGAGTTATCAGATTTTCGGTCGTCAGTCAATAGTGTTTCTGATCTTATCGATTCCATCCTCACTTCCATATTTATCAATATCCAACACGTGCTTTAAGCTGAATCTGAATAACTTTGGCATGCCGCAACTAATATTCCTCCTCCTACAGATGAAAAGAAAATACAAAGTGCATAGGACCGACCTCTTCTGAACATTATAACTGATAAACTTCTGAAATCTACAAGTGTATACGATTAGGCTGTCTGAAAGCAGAAATGATCAAGGAATCGGGTGCTTGGCTGAATGCTTCACCTGTTGCATCTCTTGGAACACTATTAGACGATGAATCTTTCAGAATAGCAGTAGGACTTAGGATAGGTTTATCTATTTGTGTGCCTCATACTTGTGTTTGCGGTAGTGTAGTTGATGAGAAAGGTACATATGGTTTGAGTTGCAGGAGAAGTGCAGGGCGTACATCTCGTCATCATCAGGTGAACGACATATTGAAACAAGCTATGGTGTCAGCGGATGTTCCTGCAATTCTGTAACCCTTAGGTACCAGTCGAGATGATGGCAAACGACCAGATGGTATGTCTCTCATACCATGGAAATACGGCAAACCTGTGGTATGTGACTTCACTTACGTTGACACAGTCGCGGCTTCCCATTCAGCCTGCTGGAACCGCAGCATTGTCTAGCAAAAAAATGAAACGAAAAAAATACCTTAGAACTATTCCTCTTCCATATAATTTTGATGAGATCATGCATTGCCCTCATTTCAGTCTCCTATCAAGGTTAATTCGCAATTTCCTTCAAAAACTCCGATTTCCTGGAGTTTTTGAAGTTTCCTAGATACTCGTTAGGACAACAAGAGGATTGTTCCGAATTCTTGGGGTTCTTGTTGAATACTCTTCGTGAGCAAAAAAAAAGCAGAATCGATACTCCTGACCGCTCTGGATTGAATGATTCCGTACAGTCTATCTCGTCTTTGTAAATCTTTTGCTGGAAAAATCCTCACTTTGTAGTAAATGTTTAAGAGGTAGCAAAAACGTATGTGATTTTATGGAACTACAACTAGCGTTTCTTAATATGACTAATAACCAGTCCGTGCAAAGCTCATTGTTAAATCATCTGAAAATGGAACTTTTAACGGGTGATGATCGACTGTATTGTCAAACAGACACCAAACTAACTGACTATCATTCGAAATAGATGAAGACTTCAATCTAGCAGACCACTATTATAATCTTCATGCAGTCATTGTTCACTGTGGTTCTGGCGTTGAATCTGGTCATTATTACGCGTTGGTCAAAGACGAAACGGACTGGTTCAAGTTTGACGATAGTTGTGTCACTAAGTGTTTTGGTAATGTCTTGAATTTATTGGATCCCCTGGAGACACCCTACATTTTGTTTTATGAAAGAGAGGACATTGGCAGATCAAGATCTTCAGATGATGTGGTTCTGCAGGAATTTTCAGAGTTTCCTGCAGCTGAAAAAGCAAATGCGCCACTGGAATCAATGAAGTCGTCACGAAGCGTCAATTGATTTTTGTTGTTGTTTCATAATTTGTATTACTTTCTAGATGAATTATATATGTTAATAAAATTGTTATACAATTGGCGTTTAGGTATTTTACAGCTTCATTGAATGAATTCAACATGTGGCTACAAAAATGCAAATAAATTCACGACCAAACTTTTTTGATTCCTAGATAAATCATATGTGAGAAAAAGAATGTTTGTATAATAAAGTATAGTTACCAGAAATAACATACAATACGTTATGATTAAGTATAGGTGGCAATCCTGGTTCCATTGTAACAAATTGCTTTTCAGTTCATGCAAGAAGTGCAATTGATGGCAAAGAAAATCATTTAAATCATAGGGCGGTCGGTAGCCGGTTGGTTCAACGTGGATGCTTTGTTCACTCACTCGAATTGACTGCCGTGTTGGTCGGTGGTTCAAGCCCCAGTCTGAACGATCGATCTTCACTTGTCCAACCCGTGTTAGGAATCACACGTTAAAAGGTAATACGTCGTTAATCTTAGGCTCGCACAAGTTTCGACTTCTGAGGGTTATCGTTCATAGGGGTGCGACAGCAGGTTAATGAAAAAACAGATTTAACAGAACTCCATTGGTCCTTTATCACTGAGGGGTATTCCGTTGATACTGATAAAAAATCAACTTTTGTTTCGTATAAACCATTGAATTTAATATTTCTTTTGCAGTTACTGATGAAGATTCCAAACGGCCTTCGAGAATGCAACAAAATTTAAATTCTGAACTGATTCTATCTAAGGAACAACTCTACGATATGTTCCAGCAAATTCTTGGCGTGAAGAAATTCGAACATCAACTTTTGTTCAACGCGCTGCTCGTAAGTGGACGTTTTCGGGATTTCAGGAAAACGAAAATAACGTTGTCAATTTTCAGCTCGATTCAGCTGACGAACAAGCAGCGGCTATTAGGAGAGAGCTTGATGGGAGGATGCAAAAAGTAGCAGAGATGGAAAAGGTAAAAATGATGCTTTTTAAATGTAGAACTGCATAAAAGAGACAACTGCCAAGTAAGTGAGTCATTCAAGATTTGATAAAAACAAACGAAAAGTAGAACCACATTAAATAAGAATTTTGTGGCATCACATTTTTGAGTACGGTCAAATAAATTCATCAAATTTCACTTAGCCAATTTTTTTTGGAGTGCTAACTTTTCGATTATGGAAAAACTTCAGCTGTGAGGTAATGTTTTTCCAAAATGAATTCCACCCAGGTACTGAAAACAAGACTTGATTTCGTTATAACTGCGCTGTTTTGACTAAATAATTGTTTGGTTTGAATATATACAGTACTTTCATAGAAGAGAAATTAAATTCTATACAATTTCATTTAAATGAAAGCACCAAAATTTGTTTGTTATATTTTTGGGAAAGGAGTAACGAAGGCTGTCTCCAATATCTCTCATTTGTCATTACGCAATAGGAAAGAACATATTGACTACATATATAAAAATTTGTGATGAAAGGATACAAACCACAGTATCCAAAATTTAGAAATCTAAATTCAATATTGACCAAGAAGTACATAGATTCACCAGTTCAAACTTCGTACCACAGATAACCGAGCAATACGTGAGTAAATCATTGATAACTCCTGCAGAAATGAATTGAATTTCTTTCTGAAATATGTCTTTCACTTTAACGGCGGTGCGTAAGAGCTCCGTCTTGAATGAAGGCAAGAAACCGGCTGCCCCTGCAGGGAGGGAACTCCAAGAAGGTTGAAGAAGCCGCGCAACGACAGTAATGTCGCTGTACCTTCCAAAACCTTCACGAAGGCCGCCGTGAGACACCACGTGTGTGTGTTCGGCGAGTCTTGGCCTTCACCTGCCGATATAAAGGAGATGTCTCCTAGTGACCTGTGACATGGGTCACATGTGGCCTAAGTGCTGTGGGTCTACACTCACCCTTCCTACTCCACAGATACAGATGTTTTTCAATTATACAAATTTGAAAGGAAAGTTGATATATATACTCTATTTTTCAATAAGTTTCACAAAAAATCGTGGACTATTGAGTCAGGTTACCAACTCAGGGCATTCTGTGTTTCCTCATTTATTTATTCATTTATTTGTAAAAACCAAGGCTTCATTTATTGAAAACATGGCCGGAGTTACGATTAATGAGAACATAATCTGGGCTGGTAGGTTGTGGTCAATTAGAATCTCAAGTACCAAATGTTTCGTCTGCTACTGCGGTTGACAACATCAGTGATATGTGCATTCACTGCGAGGATGAAAATTATTTCTGGAGTCATAGTGACAACTGACTGGTGAGCTACGTGTTAACTTGTATTTATAATTTCAGAGGGTGGTGGGAGTGATGGTGGGGAGAAAGGTCGGGCTGTTGCTGAAGGGGGCAATGATGGAGTGAAAATATTCACTTCTGATTGGGCCGCACTCCTGCTGGGTCATTTTGATCGGTCCGAACTGTCTTTAGGTTAGTCCACGTTGTTAATAGCTATGCTTCTGGTGGGATGTCGATCGGATGTCTTTTCTGTTGAAATTGTTGAGGTGCTTATATAGGGTCTTCCAATTGATAACGTCAATCTTGTTGAAGCTACATCTGTCAAATTAGATGTCATTTATTCAGTCTGTTTTGCCGAATCAACATGGATGGAGTTAACATTCAACAATATGTGCAAAAGAGTATTCGCAATGTGGTGAGTGACTTTGAGTCCACTGGTTCAGTAAACGATCGACCAACACCCGTACTTCAACGAAATACAAGATCTCCGAAAACATCGCCACTGTCTGTGAGAGTATGCAGGAGAATTCGAGGCAGTTGATTTCGCGTCGCTTACAAGAACTCGGTCTTTCGCGGACCACAACTTGGCGAATTTTCCGTCGTGACTTGGGCGTGCACCCGTACAAAATTCAACTGACCCAGGAACTGGAGGTAAACGACCGTTGACAACGACGTGTGTTCGCTGAATGTGCTCTGAATCAGTTGACAAGTGACCCTAATTTTCATCAAAAAATCATCTTCAGCGATGAGGCCCATTTCTAGAGGAATGGGTACGTGAACAAACACAGTTGTTGAATTTGGGACAACACCAATCCACATGAGATCTAAGAGCGTCCAATGTATCCCGATAAAGTCACTTTTTGGTGTGGATTTAGGGCTGGCGGCGTCGTCGGTCCATATTTATTTAAGAACAACTTTGGTAGGGCCATCACTGTCAAAGGCAAGCACTAAGGACGATGATCACCAACTTCTTTTGACCTGAATTGGATGATCTGGACACCAACGAAAAGTGGTTTTAACAGGACGGCGCTATGTGCTCCACAACTCAAGCCACATTAAATATTCTGCACGAGCGATTCGCGGGAATGGTCATCTCACTGATGACTTTTTCTTGAGGTATCTTCTTGAGTCGTAGGTGTATGCGAATAAGCCACAAACCACAGCAGTCTTCAAAGCCATGCCATAGGTCAAATCCAGCTTAATTTATGCACCAGAGTAATAGAAAATTGGAAGTTTCGGATGTGCTCCGCCTAGAGAAGCCGTCGCGGATATTTGAATGATGTTATATTCTACACATCATGGCATCAATAGATCTTTCAAACGAATGATACCTTACACAGGCTTTGCTTCATTCGAATTCGAAGATAGGAAGTGCTTAATGAAGGACCTTATAGATATCAGTGGCCTGTGTGAAGTTGTGTGTGGCAATGCGTTGAATTAGAAAGGACAGCAGTTTCTCAGTAGTTTATCGTGGTCTATCACCACTGGGACATGTTCTGCAATTCTGAATTTCTCTGGTTGCAAGAGAAGGCAGCTACTCTTAAGTTCTTATATACAGGTGTTGACGCTACGTTTGGTAGTTTTGATGTAGAGTGAGGCACAGGAACAGGAAATCCTGTGAATACCGGTGGATGTCAGCTCTGTTTCATCCTTGGTCGTTCTGATAATGTTGCGTAGTTAATTATTTGCCTTGTGAATGGTCTCAATTTGTGATGTATAAGGTATATAGACTATGCCTATCAATGGCTGTTGTATCGTGGTCAAAGTAAGAATATTTGTTTTTTAGGATGTAGATCACGTTTGATTCTTTGCACTGTGAAACCATTGGCCTGTAAAACTTGAAGTTCCTGCGTCAAGGAGATTTGGTTCATAAATCCCAGTGGCACGATTAACATGCAGGATAGTTTGAGTTATTTTTGAGACACTGATCAGTATGAGTAGATTTACGAAAGACACTACCACGCACGCAAAACCCCATAGGGCGTCAATGAGACGTATAAGCATTCCAACAATTTCAACAGAAAAAAAGAAGGTGAACTGGTCAACAGAACGTGGTATTCAGTACTCAAGAAGGCCACAAATTGTAACAATTCCAATCGACATGCCAGCAGCATACCTATCAACAACGTGGACCAATCAGAATAACCTAGTAATAGTTTGGGCCAATCAGAACGACGCCGGAAAAGTACTAACCTATCAGGATTGAGAATCAGCCCAATCTTTATCTCCAATACCACTCCCGCGACTTTCTGGAATTATAAGTACGAGAGAACACGTAGCTCGCCGGTCAGTCACTGAGACTACCAGATATAATTTTTGTTCTCGCAGTACATACCATTGATGATGTCTGCCGTTTGGTACTTCGACTACGGCCATTCACACTGACCACGGCCAGTTCATGCAAAAGCTATTTAATGAAGTTGTCCCCTCTTGGTAGAAAAAAAGGAGTTCTGCTCATTAACCTGGATCGTCCTAAAGCGCCAAGAACAGGAAAAAAATATCCCGCTTCCGTTTCATAGGGTTTTGGGTATAATAGTAATTCTATCAATCGGGTTGGTTGAATTATTCTATCAACATGAATGATGTCCTTTCCACAAATACATTCCTATATATTTCTCTCATATAACGAATTGAATTCGTCCTTAGTTCCTTGACTATTCCTATCGAAACATTTTCTCCTCACCAGATCAAAAATGATGCTGTCACTAGACGTGCAATTCGCTAACCAAATTAGTATTATCAGTTTCAAACCATCTCCTGATGATATTAACTTTGCTAGCGAAAGGAGCGTCGTTATTCTGGTTGGAGAAAAGTATTTTTGGAAGATTCATTTTACGCCAGAGGTTACAAATTCTACTCATCATGTTTTTTATGAATCCTATTTGATGTATTTCATGTTGATTTTACGTTAATGGCTTTGGTCTTTTCGACAATCACGGGAAAACAAAATATAATCCAGTGGACGCATTGTACTCTGACCCGTATACAACAAAAAAATGGCAAACCATTTTCTATGAAAATAACTACTATTTGAACGTTATTCATATAGAATTGAATCCACAGGAATTTTAATTCGCCAAAAATAAACATACTTGTACGGTCACCGCTCACAAAGATTTCGACTCTTCTCTTCACCTACTGAACCTTGAAAATTATCAGTTTATGATGTTTATGATGGGGCAACATAAATTACTTTGAAAAAATACAGCGATCTCAAATGTTCCTTGTTATAATGATATACAACTTTTTTTACAAAAATTACTTACAATGTAACCTGCATTAGAAAGTAATTACGTTGAAATGGCTTTACTCAAAAATGTGGTGAAAATTGTTCTTCATTAGGTAGACAAAGACGTTATAATATAAGACGTTGTACAATCACAATTTTTCTGATATGAAATTGAAACAAGTTTGAATTTTTAATCACGTTACACTAGTTATCTGTAAATTTATCACTCATTTCAAAAATTGAGCTTATAACAAGATAATCACAAAATTAATTACTTGGCCGTTAGACGCTCTGGCTCAACTGAAATCATTTTGGCTTCAACAATTTGTTCATCCTCAGCAGACTTCTACTCTGCGAAAAACATACATCATTGTTATATGACTGTCAGAACCAATAAATTTTGAGTTTCAAAATGTTTTCTCGAGTGTAACAGCTGAATTCTTGAATCAATTTAACGTAACTTTCCAGAGAGTTCGAAAAAAGCGAGGATTTTTTTCGACAGATGTTTGAATTATCCTACGAAAAAACTTCTAATTAAGAAAGAACGATATTCAAAAGGAATTCCGATTATGCTCGCTTAGTCGAGTTTCTCAGTTATTCATATATTTCTGATTAATTTTGAAACAATACCTTCTTTCCCAAGGCAAAATTATAATAATGTTCCAGCAAGCAGGGTTGAGCTTTATCCATTTTCCATTCAGGTCTTGGAATAATAAGGTTTTCTTTGAGGATGCACAAATAGTTTTAGTTGGATGCGCACATCTGGCAGAGTAATTTCCTTGGAAAGTGATCCGATGGTCTTTGTTTAGTGGAATCTGATTATGTTGGAGGTAATTTCCTACTGGAAATCTCTCCCCAGTTTAATTAGGTGTAATCGATAACAGAACATAAACACAAGAACACAAGGGAAGGTATTTTTCCAAATATCTAAAGTGTGGATTACTATCGGTACAAAACACGAGATAAGATTTGGTTTGAAAAAAATATATTATTTTTCATGATATCAGATATTCGTACACTAGTGAAGAATTTTGTATACTGTAAAGGGACAACTTATGAAGTAAAAAGAATAGCAAAATCTCCAACCCCACATTATTTTTCGAATAGGCATATGGTCAAGCTGAACCTCTTCGCATGGGATTTCCGATTAATGCTTTATTTTCGAAGATAAATCATTTCTTTCAGAAATTGGAGCTTTAACTGACTGGCGAGCTATGTGTTCACTCGTTTTTATAATTTCAGAGGGTGGTGGGGGTGATGGTGGGAATGGGGGCGGGGGTGATGGCGGAGCGTCTATGCGAATACCCACTCTTGATTGGTCCGCATTATTACTAGGTTTTTCTGATTGGTCCACGTTATTGACAGTAATGCTGCTAGTTGGATATCGATCCGAGTTCTATTCTAGTTCATTTCAGACATTCTTGAGTAGTGAATACCACGTTTTGTTGATCCGTATTTTCTTTTCTGTTGAAATTGTTGGGGTACTTATAGATCTAATTGGCCTCCCTATAAAGTCGTGCCTGGCAATGCGTTGAATTAGACAGGACAGCAGTTGTTTCGTATTTCATTCCGTAGTCTGTTTCTACCAAGACATGATCTACGATTAAATATTTCTGATGAAAAATATTTCTTTTATTTCATTGACTTTAAAACATTCATTACATAAAATATGTTCACTGTTAAGTTTTATATTAGTTTTTTATTCGCGACTTCTAAATGAACATTGAATTTTATCGAACTTTGGATCGATTGAATATATATGTGTTATGCAATATGATTCAAAGTTTTTTCACATTCGTTAATTCTAAGTACATTTCTCGGACATACTTTTGTCATTTGTCTGGTAGTTAGTAGTAGTGCAAAATAGCAACTACTTTCCTCAATTCGTTACTGTTTCTGTTATTCAAAACTCAGCTATCGGTTTAAAACAAAATTTTTGTACACATTACCACAGGAGAAAGGGTAGCCGGTTAGTTAGTTAGTTTCACTCATGATAGTTTCGATTTCTGAAGGTTTTCGTCTATATAGGGCTGTCTTCATTTAGTATAATTTTAAGTTTGCAAGGTAGAATGAATCAGACAAACTCTTGGTGAATGCGTCTTGCTTGTCAACATCATTTTCGAATCTCAAAAAATATGTTAAATATGTCAAAATATGTTTTTTTCGTTAACCAGCTGTCGCACCCCTACGAACTACAACCCTCAGAAATCGAAACTTGTGCGAGCTAAGGACTAATGAGGTCTTACCTTTTAACGTGTGAGTCCTAACACGATAACAGTTAATACTATTTTTGGAACAATCATTCAGCTTGCATCTATTTCCATCATGAACTAATAAAACTGCTAGAACTAATTACTCCCAACTATGTTCATACGATTAATCTAATTGGAATAATCAAGGGTTACTAATTAATTTCGAACAAATCAATCGACTGAACACGAAACATAAAACGAATAATGCATTTGGAATTCTGATGATTCATATCGCTTCATGGCAATGACGTTCATTAGTGATACAGTGATCAGATGAGCTCTGAAGCATCGCTATCGATAATCCTTCAATTTAACGTTGAAATAAATGCAGTTCTAAATCAGTGAGGGGGTTGTTCCGAAACAGGATCATAGGCATTACTTAAGTTGTTAGTTTCAACAGTTGGGTTTCCTTTTCGACTCATTCTCAACATTAATGATTTTTTAACGAGGCAGAGCTTGTCCATTATTATCATTACGGTACCTAACTTGAATGTGCCAAATATCCATGATATCCAACATAACCTTCAATATTTTGGATTCATGTGGAAACAGGCATCTTCTTTAGTTCTCAATTCGGAATATAATTCTTCGATACAGGACCCTTTTTTATATTTGGTTAAGTTGTGTTCACATCATCCGACCTAACAAAGATACAAGACATTTCTTCAACATAGTCTCCTTTCAACTCCACACACAGCAATGCTTTCATCTCTGTAACCCGTCCAAATAGTACTCAGCGTTTTTCTCTGCAAAATAAATGTTTCCGAAGGTGTTTGCCCCTTCTTTTGACGAAAATTTGTGTCTTCCGAGCACAATTTTTAGATGAGGGGAACGAAAAGAAGTCGCTTGGGGCTAGATCTGGTGAGTAAGGCGGATGGTCAAGCAGTTTTCTGCAAATGAGGCTGTTTTTCCGTAAGGGTTGCTTTCAGCTTGTCAAGTAATGATGCGTAGTATGCTCCTATAAAAATCGTCATCACTTTCCCAGCCGAAAAAACAGTTTTCTCCCTTTTTGGAGCCGGTTCCTCCTTTGCTTTGTTTAGACTGTATTTTTGTTTTGGGCGTATAATGGTGTATCCAATGGTAATTAATCGTCGGCAAAACTCGGATTTATTGCGCCTAAATTGCGCCAACAGAGTGTTGGAAATGTTCATTCTCTCCTATCTTTTCCACATCAATTCGGTGGTGGTCTAGCACCATTTGGTGAACTTTGGCGATGTTTTTAT
Organism: Leptinotarsa decemlineata; assembly: GCF_000500325.1. Classification (NCBI taxonomy): domain Eukaryota; kingdom Metazoa; phylum Arthropoda; class Insecta; order Coleoptera; family Chrysomelidae; genus Leptinotarsa; species Leptinotarsa decemlineata. Next base: position 118,528 of record NW_019289897.1, read on the forward strand.
CGGTAGTCTCTGGAATGAAAAACAGTGTGCATGCTATTTGTTCATGTAATTCAGCATTGGTTATCATTCATGTTATGAAATAAACACAATGAAGAGTTTTTCAATTTTGAGACAGAAAATACAGTGACTGAAAAATGAAAAAGAAAACTTTTTATGTTTTTATACCACATTGTATTTGTATCTAACGTTACTGCAGTTTCCCTCTATTATATTCGTTAGAAAACGTCTATGTAGGACGAAACTGCAGTAACACCAGTTACAAATACAAAGTGGCATAAAAACATCGGTAGTTTTAATTCTCATTGTTCGTGGTGATCTCCTACCACCAATAACGGCTACATTCATCAATTTATTGATACAGTAAGTAGTATATGATTCTTCTCAATTATTATACAATAGTATCTAAACATATATTCAATAATTTATTCATGGTGACACTTCGAATTGTAAAATTCGAACATTTCTCAAATTTTTTTCAATCAAACAAATTATTATTTAACGTGTTTTTGAAAAAATCAGAACTTTTTTCGTTTAGTGTTCAACAGACTTACATTATCTTTTCATTATACCTTTAAAGGACATTTGTTCTTGTAATATTAAGTATATGAGAATATTCTCTTTCGACAATAAAATTGGAATATTCCATAAAAATTATGTATCAAACATTCATTTCATTACAAAAACTTACTTCCACGTGCAAGTCAATTCTTCTGCTCCTGATGAAGGCCCAAAATGTCTGGATTATTGTGTCTATTCACAATGATGTTCTGCATTTATCAGTTCCGCTTTTATCCTTCTCAATTACATGAATGCCATGACACTTTCTTTCATTCGAAGGACGCGCAGCGCGCAGCTGCGCCCTCCTTATCATACGAGACAGCTCGTTACGACCACGTCACATCACGTCACATCACCACGTCACATCTTCACTCACATCAAAATTCCACATTTTTAATCTCTCCAATGTCTCGCAGACAACCCTGTATCATCTTGTTTGCAATAAAACAGCGCTTATTTTGATATAAGTTTCAACTGAATGAATAGATGTGTGTAAATTACTAGTATCGACTTTTACCTATATTTATACATGTCAACCACCGTTTATATTATTTTATAGGTTTCATATTTTCCATTGGTATAAAATGTGTTCAATGAATAAATAAGTGAAATGTTTAAAGAAAAGGCATTTATGAATTAAATCATAGTCTGATCAGGATTTTTTCAGGCAACCCATTGCCGATTCATTTTTGAACATAAAAAACTTCATATAAAATGTTTTCTATCTAATCCGAATTTCACACAAATAACCAAGTGGTGCTCAATCAATATATCCGTTCCATCAGTCAGGAAATCCTGCCAATATGAAATATTCAAACTCTAATCATTTACTGTTGTACATCGTTACATCACTCAATTGAGACAGAATGAATTCACCCTGTTTTGGAGAAATACGCCTTGCTTTTTTGAGAAATTTGTTTTATAAATGATGCCTTTGTACCAAACATACACAGAGTGTTAAAAGAAAATTAATGTAACACTGTATATATTGGATTCATTTTTAACTTTTATTATAACAAAATTCCTCTGGACAAAAATGTTAAAAAAAACCGTCTTCATCTTCATCTTCAACTGTTAGTGTCTTATTTTGAAAAGTACATGAAATGTTTTTAAAACTTTTATTTGAAGAATGAATTGTTTTTTAAATTTACAGTTTTCTTTAAAACTCATCAATGCTGCCTTGTATATCTCTGGTTAGAAACATTCATTTACGTTACTGAGTTACTAAAAAACTGATTCACTATTGTGTGTAGGCTTTCATGGCTGGTATCGAGTTTATCAGCCGTGCTCCACAGGTTTTTATACCTGACGTTTCTACCACTGCGGCAGACATAATCAAAAGCAATGCGGCAACTGTGTAAGTAAGTTAATTTGCTGCGATGCGCAAACTGAAAATGGTCCTGGGTAGTTTGTACCTACAATGAGGTTAGGTGTCAGACCGCCAACTGTTCTTGTACCCAATTGGTACGACCCTTCTTCAGTTATTGGGAGAATCTTTGGTATCCGGTATGCATGTCTTGTTGATGTTCAAGCTCTCTTTCCCACGGTTGAACAACAAGACATGGATACCGGCACTTCATAACATGATTTTTCCGATAATGATGAAGGGTCAGATCAATCAGGTACAAGCAGTCGGTGGCCCGACACCATTATAAGTACAAACGCGCCTGGAAAATGAAGAGGCATAAGCCTATAGCAGGGCCGCTCCTATAATTATCTGGTCAAATTAGACTAAAGATAGGAGTGCAGGTACAAAAATTCGCACCCTGCTCAAAATTGATAGAATTGTTCAAAACACTATCATAAATGAAAAAGGTCACAAAAAGTGGTTTTCGCAACTTTCAGCAAAAATGTCAGTTATATCATAAAATAAGTTCAGACAAATATTGTTGATCAGATGATTATCTATGAAGAATTTCATCAATTCGGACTTCCATTGTCTAATATAATATAAATTTATTTGAAAAAAATTAAAAATATTAACCGAATAAACAACTTTTTAAAAAAAAAACCTGAAATTACAAAGAAATAACATACAGGCAACAAGCAAAAAAAATAAAAAATTTAAATAATAATAAATGCTGAAAATAAAAAAAAATTATTAACAAAAAATGAAAAATAAAAATTGAAAGATTCCAAACCAAGTTACGTCACTGCGTTTCGATTGTTAGTATCCACAATCGTCTTCGGGTGATAATTGGACTTATTTCTCCGAGATCCGACTATTTATAGGTCATTCGAGTGCTTTCACCTATCCCCCTCTTCCCTCTCTCCGCTTCATTGGTTTTAGCGGGAGATGACCGTTTAGCGGGAGTTGGTCGTTTTTCGCTTGATTAGAGGTTTCCATATGTTACGTATTTGTACGCTCACTTGACTAAATGCGTTGTTGGACCACATATACGCGGCTTCTTTGAATTTTCTCCTAAACCAGTGTTCCTCTTTGTCGATGATTTCAGCTTGAGCCCACTTGATATTATGTCGATGAATCCAAACATGCTCTGCTATTCCGGAGTTGGTGGTTTCTCTTCGCTGTGTGCGTTTCTTGTGTTCAGCAATGCGACCTTTCAATGGCCTCTTAGTTTCATCGATGTATGATTCTCCGCACTCGCAGGGTATCCGGTAAATGCAATTCTTGGAGTCGCAGTCCGCGTTTGGTGACCTAATTTTCGTGAGGCTGCTACGGATCCCAGATCTAAAGCAGGTCCTGATGTTATACTGGTTTAGGTGAGTGAGACGCATTCGACATAAGATGTGTGGTATAGGTCGCTCGAAAGAGTCCTCGACGGTTTCTCATCCAACGTTGGAAAAGGAATTTTACTAATATGAGTTCTAGGGGGGAAGTGAAGTGTCCGCTCGCGACTGGGGGCTAGTGAGTCTTCACCTCCATTGGCGTTGGCGTCTTAGGGGCAGTGCTTCTGTAACGGGTAAATGGGACGGGATGCGTTCTTTCATTTATGGTTGCATGCAGCCCCTTATTGGGCCCTCTGGGTAGTTCACGCTGCACCGTGATTCCCGCCTGCTTCTGTATAGATCCAAGCGTTCGAAGTGTCGGGGTTGCGGTCCATCCAATGGACACTAGTATCCGAGTATAGCCTTGGAGGGCTTGAGGTGTCGAGCCCGGATGGACGGAGCTACTAGTATCCAAGCTTAGGGTCTCGACCTGCCACTTCTAGGGCCACTCCCCATTTGATTGGTAGGTTAACGGGGGCAGATGTTCGACGCGAGCACTCTCTCGCGAAAGTCGAGCTTAGTTGGTCTTGTCGGTGCTGGGTCGAAGGCAACTGCTCCTGAGTTTTACTCTGCCAGAAATCTTGTGTGTGAGGAGGAGGGTTTGGTTGCTGGAACTGAAATTTAGCAGGGACAGATTAGTGTGGATCAAGGAGGGGTACCCGAGGATTTTTCGCAAATCCACCTCGCCCACACGCAACGCAACAACGCTTGGGTGCGGCTGGGGGACCTAACCGGCCCCCCACACCTGTGCTGTCGTAACTATGACTCTCTTAAGGTTCTGTACTTAGCGCGTATTTTTAACGTGTATTTCCTGGTAGGCCTATTACACGGAACTGTTGTGATTCTGTCCAATTTGAAACTATTAAGAATTATAAACGATATTGACAGTTTGAGAATGATAAAAGCGGTGTAATTGAAAAAAATGGAAAATTCATTCGTCTGATTCATAATATCTAATACTTCTGCTGCCTCTTCTTGTTCTTCTTCTCCTAGTTCTTGTTCTTCATGGTGGGTGCAAGTAAATTGCCTCAATAGTAAATCATCGCATGTCTCCTTGTTTCTATCGAACGAATCCTCAACTGTTGGTAATTCAACATTGGACTACGTGCCTTGTCAATTTGTACATGCTACCATGCATGCATACAGCACTACATCCCTTTATACAGTTGCAAAAGATTGTGTTCAGCCGTTTTTCCAGCGCAGGTGGGAGTAAAGTCTAAACTGGTTCCGATGTATCGTCGACCAACTTCCAATCCCAGTCTTTTGAGTTTAGCCACACTTGAACTTGGTAATATACCCGTAAAAGATGTTGGTGAGCTGTAGACGCTGAGATTGAAGAAAGACAAACTAATTGCACTTGTTCTTTATTTCGAGTATTTTTAAACGAAACATGCATATCAAAACTCATCCTAGCACGTAGTTTTTGTAGGTGGAGTTGTGGAGTTGAATTACTCTTTTTGAAAACTTCAGCACATTGAACTGAATTTAGCGTGGAAACGTGTGCAAGTGTGCACACGTGTAATCATTATATCTCATAAACGGTGGCTCCTAGGAAAAAAGTATTTGGACATTTTTCATAGATAGTTATTTGATCGACAATTTTTGTCTGAACTAATTTTATGATAGTCGTGATAATCGTGAAAAATCCGTTTTTGTGTATTTTGATCCCGAATAAAGTTTATTCTAAGTATCGGATCGATAAGGATATTTTAGATATAATTTTTAGTGGTGTTCTGAACAAACTTATCAAGTTTGAGCTGGGTTCAAATGTCTAAATTGGCCGGATAATGAACTATGTACTAACATTAATCACAAATCACCATTAATTAATAAACGTCTTTAAATTGAGCGGTTTTGTCGCATCGTGAACTGCCGTTGCCGCATCGTCTTTGATAATGTCTGCCGCAGTAGCGGAAACATCGGACAAATTCTCATTTACTATGTTTTCAAAATTGAAGGATATGATGAAATGTTAATTAGCTCTAGAGTGAAAAAACTCATTTAATTTCCATATCGACGTATGAGGGAATAGAAACAAAATAATACAATTTTTATATCATATCCGTTATGAAGATAATCCCATATACTTATCCTCTTGTGATCGCATTTCGTGAACCTCAAATAATTTTCAGATTCAGCAAAACTTTCCAGGCGGTTACTCTTGCCAGAATTTGCTGCATGAATAATTTCAGTATCTATGCCTTTTAGGGTATTATTTCCACAAATCTAATCCGAACAGAAAGGGAACCGAGATAACTGAATGAATCAAATCCCGTTCCCGACAAAGTTAATGATTATTACCTTAAAGGATGACAATATTGTAAGTAACGGCCCTACTAAAAACACGACTATATTGAATCTTGAGCCCCTTATTAGCAATAACGGTGAGATTGATGGGGCTTACATAATAATTGCGTTGGTGGGGTGTTAGCAGGCACACTTACTTCCCAACATATTAAACTAACAAATTCGTTGAGCTGTGACGAAAATCAGCGAGTCGCAGTAAACAAGAAGGTAATTACGTGAGGTAAAGGAAACCAACAAATTACAAAAGGAAATGGCATCGGTCCTGGGAGAAACACTTGAAAGATGATTTTTTTTTCAATGATATTTCTTCGTTTTCCAGGCTCCTTAAAATTTTCAAAAAACAATAGCGAATTTAAAGGGTCTTTCATTGGGCGCTTCCTATTTTGAAATCAGAATGAAATAAAGTGTGTAGAATATAACATCGATCAAATGTCCGTCACGGCTTCTCTGGATAGGGCGCATCCGAAACGTCCGATTTTCCATGACTGGCGCATACACAAGGCTGAATTTGACCGATGGCATGGGTTATGTTAGCTTTGAGAACCGCCGTGGTTTGTCGCCTATTCTCATACACCTGAGACATAAAAAACCACACAAGAAAAAGTCTAACGGGGTCGAAACGTGGTGCCGTCCTGTTGAAACCACGTGTCGTTGGTGTCCAGATCATCCAATTCAGGCCAAAAGTAGTTAGTAATCATCGACCTATAGTGCTCATGTCATTTACAGTGATGGCCTGTGACCAACGTCGTTCTCGAATAAATATGGACCGATGACGCCGCCAGCTCTAAATCCACACCAAACAGTGAATTTATTGGGATGCATTGGATGCTTTCGAATCTCATATGGATTGGTATCGTCCCAAATTCGACAATTTTGTACGTACCCATTTATCCAGACATGGGCCTTATCGCTGAAGATGATTTTTCGAAGGGTCAGTTGCCAGCTGCTCCAGAACCCATTCAGCGAATACACGTCGTTGTCTACGGTCGTTCACATACAGTTTCTGGGTCAGTTGAATTTTGTGCGGGTGAAAGTCACGACGCAAAATTCGTCAAGTTGTGATCTGCGAAAGGCTAAGTTCTCGTGAGCGATGCGAAATCTACTGCTTCGGATTCTCCTGTACACTCTCACAGACAGCGGCGATCTTTTCGGCAGATCTTGCGTTCAGTCGACGTTGGACGATCGTTTACTGAACCAGTGGATTCAAATTTATCCACCACACTGCGAATAGTCCTCTCGGTAGGACGATTATGGCGAACGTAAAATGGACGAAGCGCGCGGTACGTTGCCTGAACTGAACATTCATTTTGATATAACAATTTTATCATTTGCACATGTTGTTGAATGCTATATCCGTCAATGAGTATTTGGAAAAACATACTGAATAAATTACTAATTTGATTGATGTAGCGTCAAGAAGATGACCGCCATCAATTGTCAAAGTTCGGAAGTCCCTGTTGGAAGACCCTTCACTTCAGTCAACGGGACGTTTTTTTGAATTCGTATCGATCTCCTCAAAACACCAGTTGTAAGACTCCTTCAAATCGTCATTTTGCATATTTCAATTTCATTTCGACTCTGATAAGGACAACCCTAATATACCTACTGTTTTTTTTAAAGAGAATTTACAAAATATTTGTTTTGATGCCAACTTGTTTACCCATAGAACGCATGAGTAATTGTTTTTATACTTCTTTATAATTTTTTTCACATTTTTCGGCGGCGGTTCGCTTTACCTGCAGGCCAAAAATCGTATATTTTTTCAATAGGATAATTCAACAATGGTTCAACTCAATAAGATCGTAATGAGGTCGTCTTCATCTGTCAACAATGTTCTCTGAATGTGTAAATGTCTAAACGTATCTCTCAAAAATAGTCGCTATTGAAAGTTAGAATATTTTTATGGATATTTTTGGGACTGCTGACCTTCTACAATCTCAAAAATCTAGAAATCTAGTAAAAAAGGTGAGCTTCCAGTTCATTCGCGATACTGTGTCAATTCAATGTAGGTACCAGGGTCACAGTATTTCTGTATACAGTAGTTTCACTCAGCGTCGGTCCCTTTGTCGGTGTCCAGGAGTTTCATTTTTTATAATGATGACGTATTTGACACTAATGACATTTCTCCCTACTACAATCTCAACCAAAGCGTGTATACACTGCTCAAGTTTTCATCGACTGTATTTTTTTGAGCAGTTTATATGAATATTTGTTATGTTGAGCAGTGTTTAAACGCTTTGATTGCATGCCTGTCTTAAACTCGTCGTTTGCGCAGACCTAAGACATCGATGCGTGGGTCTGCGCGTAGGAAAATTCAAACCACAAATCAGCCTTTATGAAATTACTGTATACAAAATACTGTGCCAGGGTGGTCCCATAAGTACCCGGCCTGACCTATAGATGGCGGTAGTTGTTTGAAAAATATCACTGTATTAGAAAGTACACAATCTATAAAGCATATGTTTCAAGTTTGAAGACGCTGTGTTATTTAGTATTTTTTGGCAGCCATGCATAGCGAACTTTTTCGGTGAATTTGTGATAATGGAGACAATTGTTCATCGTTATGCGTTATGCGTAACCAATATAAAAGCTAGACTGGATTCTACTTTGTGTGAGTCTACTACTTCGTTTATAATAATAAAATATCGGATTGTAGAGTTTAAACGAGGCCGTACGAGCTGCCGAGACGAGCAAATGAGGTGACGACTCCAGAAACGGTGAAAAAATCCACAAAGCGGTACTGAATGATCGTCTGCTGAAAGTGCGCGAGCTAGCAGACTTAGAAGGCATTTCAAAGAGTGCGGTACATCGTATATTATCTGAAAATTGGGACATGTGAAAGCTGTGTGCAACATGGTTGCCGCGTTTGCTCAGACTCGAACAAAAACAGTGTCGTGAAGATGTTTCAATTGAGTGTTTAGCAAAGTTTCACAGCAACAAAGCAGAATTCTTGCGCCGTTTCATAACCATGGATGAAACATGGGTCCATCACTTCACACCCGAGACAAAAGTACAATCAAAACAGTGGACTCAAAAGATAGAACCGGCTCCAAAGAAGGCAAATACCGTTTCATCTGCAGGCAAGGCATGGCATCGGTTTTTTGGGAGGCGAGTGGGATGATTGCAATTTTTAAGTGAAGAAATCAAGCAAAAACAGCCGCAGTTGGCCAAGAAAAAGTGTTGTTCATCAAGACAATACACCAGCTCACAAATCCATTATCGCAATGACCAAAATTAACGAAGTTTGAATTGCTACTTCTCGGTGTTCAAATATTTTCCATCGATGAAGAAATGATATGGACAGTTAATGGCTATTTTCAGGAGCAAGACAGTTCGTATTATAAAAACGGTATCGAACGTATTGGACGTCGCTGGAAAAAGTATATAGAGCTGCAATGAGATTATGTTGAAAAATAAATATTTTTTTCCAAAATTTTTTGTATTCTCTTTGTTGGGCCGGGTACTTCTGGTACTACGTACCAGTATTTAAATTAAATAAGCTATTTTCTATGCAAATCATAGTCAGCACGGTTTTCGACCTGGTAAATCAACATACAGCGCAATCTATGAATTCTATGACAATCTCATAAACCATATAGAACAAGGAGAGGTCCCAATGGGCATTTTCTGTGACCTGAGTCGAGCTTTCGACTGTGTGGACCACGATATTCTTTTTATCAAATTTGTATAACTATGATATTAGAGGTGTTTGTCTGAATCATTTATTAGATGTCGTTCTCAGTATGTGAGTCTGAAACATCATCAAAATAATACAATCCGTGATGTTACATCTGCCAATACCGATATAATTATAGGTGTTCCACAAAGATCCATTTTGGGCCCAGTCATTTTTATTTTTTACATGAAATCGCAAATTCTTTTCCGGATATTGAGATGACTATTCATGCAGACGATACTTCTCTACTGATTTCCAACAAAAATCAAATAGAACGAAAAGAAAACAATTTTTATTTTTTCAGATTATGAAGTGGAGAATGTATGAATTATTGCAAAATATTTTTCAAAATGATGAGATGACTGTTAGAATCGAAATGATAATTGTATCACCTAGATTTACAATAATATGTAAGTCAAATTCAACTCCAAAACCAATTTTAAGAATTTTTGCCATCTAGACACACTGTTATGGAAGTCGAAAGGCATTCATTATCATCTGAACAATTATTGAAGACTCGAAAAGAATTTGGGTTTTCACTTACTTATACGGTTTCCATTTCTCCGTCTTCGAATTCCCAATTATTCACCATATCGTATTCACTGGAACTTGAGGGTTTCCTGGATCAGGACATCATTTTGAAGTAGTGTCAAATAATTATCGCCATTCAAGTTGCCCTCAATGAAAAAGGGACCTACAGTCCCAAACTTTAACCTTTTGAGGGCATTGCGTGTGTTCTTCTCTCATCCAGTGTGGATTTTCCGTTGAGCAGTAGCGGCAATTTTGCCGATTAGCATGAACTTTAAGAGGCAAAGTACACTCATCAGAAAACATAACGTCTTTTAATTGGATGATATTGTTATCCAACATGTTCATCATTTTCTAACAAAAATGAGTTCTATCAAAATCATCTTCCATGAGCTCCTGAGTAGGTATGATTTTATAGGGATGCATTTTATTTTCTTTTAATATGTTTACTATCGATTGAATGTTGTGGATGCGTCTACTCGATGTATGTGAGTTTTCCTCAAACTCAATCATCACATCTAATTCGAGTTCATCACTCATTGCATTGGCAGCTGCTTTTTTTATCTACCCCACATGACCAAGCTCGCGAACGTGCTTCTCTATTTCACTTATTGTTCCTTGAGATATGGGCGGTAAATTATGAAATTTCACATGAAATAGGCGAGTCACTTCCTGTTGTGTTCGGATTTTATCTCCGCAACCAATATTTGTAAAACTGTTATTTTATGCATTTCTGTTAATCCAACCATTTGTCAGACTTGAAGTTAACGAACTTCAAACTCAAATTAAAATACTGACAACTAATGTTGTGACATACAAAACAAGTTGACAATGCGTTTTAAATTAACGTTGCCACGGAAATTATTTATAGTTTTTTAAAGGATACCGTCTAAGAAGAACATTGCTATGGTTTTTGCTTACATTCTTATTATCAACACCTCAACATGAAATAAGTTTTGAGTATATAGCAATAAGTTTTGAGTGTATTTTATCGAATTTCGGTAACCACATAATTTTAATTCATTTTATCTCAATTGTTGCAATAATCTTGAAAGCGATAACATTTTTGAATAGAAAATAAAGAGACCTTTCAAACGATATATCACAAGCCTATACTTCCCATTTAAAAAATTGGGGGTTTTATCTGTCATTCGACGAGGGTTGAAGGTAGCATTTTTCCGTTGAAGTATGTCAAATTATAATTTGAGTGAGACGTATTTTGGGATTTTGTTAAGATATGTACCGTAACCGAAATAATTTATTCCATTTGGCTTCACACTGTATAAACCAATTCAGACACATTCCATCGCGGCTTGTTATTATGGGGTAATTGAATCGTGTATTATCGAGATTGATATCAAACGTTGAGTATTCATCCACATATCTGACAAACTATACATACCAAGATTCAGTAATAAATTCCTTCACGAACACTCTGTAGCGATACAAGCATTATTCAGAATTTACAACATGGAATGTTGAGGATTTGGGAACTCCCCTTCGTAACCTGATCTGAATATTTCGAAATACATAAACTGCTTTGCTGACATGGATGTTAAGGGTGCACCAAACCGGATGGATAAGAATTTCTGTGACTCACCTTGTTACAAATAATTTAAATGCAGTCATTTTTCTACGTATGGTAAGTATTTGCAAAAGTGTTGCATTATTTGGACAATACTTGTTTAATTGACGACTTGTTTATTTTGGGAAATTCATGTTCACTGAGGATACACTATCGTGGACGATAGGCTAACCTTTTCAATGTTGGTTTTCCATACAAAACTATCAACAACACAATAAATTCTCCAAAACCGTTAGCTTTGATCAAATTCAATGTACCTCTTCGTAAAACTCGAACACTAGTATGTTCAATATACCTCGATTGGTAACAACTACTAGGGCCCCTCTTGCAACCATGATTCGATTAGCCAATAATTTGGATTGGACTCTTTCACAAATTGAATTTAGAAGCATTTCCTTGCATCATATCTTGGATATGAGTGTATAATGCTTTTATGTGTTTGTTACTGCTATATGCGTATTTTAACTTTAAGTTTCAAGTTGGATTTGGTTTATTCATGTAATGAGACCGATTAGGTCTATTTGGATATATATTAATGAATAAATAATGGATGTGTGGAATATTTAACAGTCAGTTTTCTTTGAGACAAGTCAGTCTACATTTACCTTCTGCCTCCCAAGTGAGACCCCAAAACTTGACAAGACATAACAGAAGGTAATTTTTTTCGAAAATCTACATGCAAAAGTGAGATAAACCATGGAGAGGCAGAAAAGGGTCACTGCATGATATGTATTGCCCAATTAACTATAGTCTATAGTCTATAGTCTGGAATAAAATTCAACATATCTACATACATGGGCGGTTAGAGAAATGAGGTGAATGTTTAAATTTCGCGGGCTACGTACATTTCATTAGCTTGTTAAAAGTTCGAAAAACTGTTCCAAATCAGAAAACTGCACAAACCTCAACAACTTTTGATGCTTTATAAAGCTCAGATCAGACCTTCTTTGGAGTATTGTTCTCATGTATGGAGCTCCGCCTCCAAACATACTCTGAAGTTGCTGGATTCCATCCAGAAAAGAGTCATCCGCCTGATTGGAGACGCGAACATTACGTGCTGGAAGTTGTATCGAAAGTATTTTTTTTTCATGTATTTCGTTGTTTATATGGAAGTAGTTTGAGAGGGCTTTCTTCAGTTTTGTATCTAGAAGTAACTTTTATGCATGATCTACACATCTTTTTAAAGAGTTGATTTTGAAATTATTTGCGTACTTTCTTCTTTGGAAGTATCCCACAGTTTTAGTATAAAGATGGAGAAGTATAAAGCCAAAATCTGTCTTTTCCAAAAACTAATGCCTCCTAAAAATATACCCCTTTCAGTTCCAGAATGTTCCGGGATAGTTGTTTGAAGTGAATAGGCGCACACGTGCATTGCCGGAGTCCCGACAGAAACTGAAGTTTCAGTGGTTTTTTGCCGATAAAAAATTTAAAATTTCATATCAAAACGACGGAGAGAGTGCCGCGATTAACCCTGTGAAAATAAAAATCAGTTTGAAGTCCCGAGTTAGTGAAATTTTAATATCTGAAATTGATTCAGTGTAGTGCAACTGAACCATAAAGTCCCTATAATAAGCACATCTGGCAAGACAAGTAGGTAGGTATCACCCTCCCAGAGGCGTACCATTGAGACTTGACCTTTGGACCAAAACAAATCCTGTATTCTGCGACTGGATGACCTCACAACGTTGCCAGATCGCAGGTAAAATATGGAAAAATTGTATGAGGAAATATTGACTAGCAAACAATAGATTAAAAATGCTATCGAAGCAAGTGAATTCAGATTGCTGTTGAAAATAGAATCCTATAGTGAAAAAATTGAGAAGCTGGAGAAAGAAAACACGGAGCTTTAACAAAGGATAGAGTTATTGGACAGAAACAGCAGGAAGAATAATATATAGTAGTGTTTGGATTGATGGAAAGTGAAGAAGGATCCTCGGTAGAAAATGTATGCAACCAATTGAATTCCAAACTTGGTGTAGAATTGACAAAAACTGATATAAGCAACATCTATCCACTGGGTAAGTCAATAAATTGCAAAAAACTAAAAGGTACGAACATATCTATGTCAGCCGATTTGACAAAAAAGCAACGAAAAACGAATAAGATATTGAAGGATTACCTGAAGGAATTACGTGAAAGTGGTGAAGAAGGCTGCTACATAAGGGGAGAAAAGCTCTATAGAAACAATATAAGATACACAGCGGAAGATATTTTAGCGATTAAAAACACTGAATTACCAATTAATAATACTGGAGTTTTTTCTCAACACCAAATCGTTATTTTTAACACCTCGACACGTGTTTCGATCACCAAAGGATCATCTTCAAATAGGAAGATTGAAACTTCCTCCTCCTTCAATCTTCCTCTTTGAAGATGATCACTTGGTGATCGAAAAACGTGTCGAGGTGTTAAAATAACGATTTGGTGTTGAGAAAAAACTCCAGTAATATTCATTACTACACCAAAGGTTCCAAACAGTGCATCATAAGTACTGAATTACCAGATTACCCGAAAGCCATAAGTGCACCAGAAACTCCAACAAGACCATCCGCAGAGAGAGCTAGAAAAGAAGAGAAGGAATAAAAAAAACTGCAAAGAAGTTAGAAGAGGAAACAAAGGAGGTGAAAAATAAAAACGCAGCTAACAGCCATATTGACAGCAGTTTCGAGCAAAGGAGACCGGAAATCGGTGAAAGAAAAAATTCAGCAAAAGAAATTCAAACGAGGGCTACCCAGAAAAACTCAAAGTAGGTAACAATATATCTCGAGTTATATTACTAGAGCACAGATACACCAATATGTTGATGTGAAAAATACATATTACTACAATGTTTAAATGTCTGTAGAAGATGTATGTGATTAGAGTTATGTAATCTGTAGGTCAACTTCTCCATGGTTTGTCTGTATTTGTTTGATTGATGTGTGAGTGATGTTCGATGTAATTTACCTATTGCGATTGTTTCATTATAGGTATAACCTAAATGTTTTATTTATATCAACTATATGTAATTTTGATGTGATATCTGTATTTAATTTTTCTAGTGCTTTTTTTGTTCATGCTGAATGTTTCTATTTATATTGACTATATATGATTTTGTACAATTTTTCTAGTACTTTTCTTGTTCATACCGAAAGAAACTTAATTTTTTATATTTCATTCATTATAATCTATTGTATATTGAAATGATATATCCCACGCACAGGTTTATCCTTCTGTGGGAACTATATTTATTTGTCGTTAACTAAGATTATTGTGTATTTCAAATTGAATGGCAAATAAATATTATTATTCTGGAGTATTGCGGGATGCTTTCGAATAGTCACAAACATTCAGGTCTTCCAGACCTCATATCTTCAACATATCTTCAACTTCCGAACTTTGACAATTGATAACGGTCATATGGTTCAAGCTGCATCTATCAAATTAGTTGTCATTTATTCAATCGGTTTTTCCAAATCACCCTGGACGGATATAACATTCAACAACACGTGCAATTAATAAACATGTTTTATAAAAACGGGTGTTCTGTTCGGCCAACGTACCGCGCGCTTCGCCCATTTTAAGGTCGCCACAATCGTTCTACCCAGAGGACTATTCGCAATGTTGTGGATAAATTTGAATCCACTAGTTCAGAAAACGATCGACCAACACCCGTGCGTCTAAGAAAAGCAAGATCTTTCGAAAACATCGCGATTGTCTGTGAGAGTGTGCAGGAGAATCCGAGGTAGTCGATTTCGCATCGCTCAGCCTTTCGCAGACCACTACTTGGCGAATTTTGCGTCGTGACCTCGGCCTACACCCGTACAAAATTCTACTGACTCAAAAACTGAAACAACAAAATTGTCTAATTTGGGACGATGTCAATCCACATGAGATCCAATATCGTCCAATGCATCCCGAAAAAGTCACTCTTTGGTGTGGATTTTGGGCTGGCAGCGTCATCTGCCCATATTTCTTTGAGGACGATGTTGGCCAGGCCATCGCTGGTAACGCCGAGCACCATAGGTCGATGATTACCAACTTCTTTTGACCTGAATTGGATGATCTGGACACCAGCGACAGGACAGGACGGCGTTACGTTTCTTTGATTGACGACTTGTTTATTTTGTGGAAATTCATGTTCACTGAGGATACATTACAAAAACACACTTTTGTCTATCCAAAAACAATGATAAACTCGACTTTAACATTTTCCGGAGAAACACATTCACAGATTGCACAATACCTTTTCACTCCTTTAACCCGATTTTATAGAAATTGTCTGCATTCAGGTCAATGATACATAGGGGTTTCACAATACCCTTTTCTGAACAAAACCTCCGAAGTGAAATCGCAATCATTAAACAAATAGCAGTTAATAACAAAATTCCTACCACTCTAGTTAACAACATTATAATGAAATATCAACAAAAAACAATAATGAAAGAACTATATTCAATTTCCACAAGACCAGAACACAAATATGTTAGTATCATTTATGCCGGTAGAATCTCCGAGAATATTAAAAATTATCTCTCAAAATTCAATCTACAAACATCCTTCACATCCAACGGAAATTTAGGAAATAGATTATTTAATGCCAAACCTAAATTAGACAAAGGGAAGAGATCTGGTATATATCGACTAGAATGTGGTGAATGCCCCGCCATATATACAGGCCAAACTGGTAGAAATTTTGATACAAGGTACCATGAACATGTCATTTCGGATAAAAAATCATTAATGAACGAACATCTTCAAAATTCGATACATAAAATAGATAAAGATAATTTAAAGATCCTTCACACATGCGAGAAAGCGAAAATGATGAATCTGTTGGAATCTATGGAAATAAACAAGTCAAAGAAAAATCCCAATTCTATTGTCCTCAACGAACAACTTGATCTGAATAATAGTCCTCTCCTGAATCTATAATCCAGTTCCCAAAACCTACATTGTATCAAAAGCTTTGTTTTGTTATGTTCATGAATATTACAGGTATACAAAATGTAGGTACCAAATTATTTATGATAGGATAGGCAACTTAGGTATAAATTACTCAGATTTGAATGTAATCAGTTAGTTTTGAAAATGGTGTAATAGCCGAAACTACTCAACAATAAAGAAATATCGTGGAAAATAGACAAAAATGTGTTTTCGTAGTGTGGACGGCGTTACGTGCCGAACAGCTTATGCCACATTGGATATCCTGTACGAGCGATTTGTTAGACTTTTTTTTGTGGAGTTTTCTTGAGTCGAAGATATATGCAAATAAGCTCCAAACCACAACGGTCCTCAAAGCCAACATAACCCATGCTTTCGGTCAAATTCAGCCTGATTCATGCGCCAGAATCATGAAAAATTGGACGTTTCGAATGCATTCCACCCAGAGAAGCCGTGGTGGACATTTGTACGATGTTATAGACACATAATTGCATCAATAGGGCTTTCAAACGAAAAAAAATAATTGATGATATGTCACACAAACTTTGTTTTACTTAAATTTAAAGATAGGAAGATAGAAAGGAATGAAAGACCCTTTATATTTGGGGATCAGTGTTTCAGAACATTGGTTTACTCATCTCAATAAGTGTGACAAACATCAGCAAAACTATTTGTTCGTCTGAGGGATTGTTAATTGTCCGTAAACGTAAAAAATATAAATTGTGAATTTACCCAAAATGAGATGATATCATTTTTTCAAACCACAGTGCTTATATTCAGGTACACTTTTTGAACTACTATCGAGTTAGTTAGACTATGTGACCCTTTGCCTATTTTTTTCCATGCTATCACCAACGTTCCGATAAATTAACCCGAATTAGTCGTTCTGCTCGATGTACATATCGATTTTATACCGTAACGAATCATATTTTATTAAAGCCATGAAAAGCAAACCTTCAGAGATAAAATAAAATTTACGAGACGGGTAAATGGAGTGGTTTAAAACGAATGAATGACACCTCGACGATTTCAGCCTTTTTTACCATTAAAACTTTGGCTGGAATTGTGAAGTGATCAATTACCCCAGATTACAAGCTAGCTAGAGGACTTCAATAATAGCGTCCAATAAAATCGATCTGCAGACTGATATTGAATGTCGGCCTTTGGCAATAAGCGACAAACTTTTATTCTCTAGTTTCATAACACGTGACAAGAGTTAGGTGGAGTTATCGATTGATTCAGTTTCGTTGCAGGGCGGTCATTAACACTGAATTGAAACACCAATTAAAGCATCCAGAGATCAAGGATTTTCATGAAAGGTAGCAGTGAAACGTAGCGTAGAATAAATCCACAACAAGCATTGTTCTCAACCACCAGAACTGCAACACTCTTCTCGATGCTTCACTAACCAAGTTGGCGGTTTCAGGATATGAAGTTTACTAATTCCGTACACTTAAACAGGTCTTTATTGACAAAATGGTTGCGAGTTTCGCTGCCGAAGTTTCAGTGTCACTATTTTTCGGGTTTGAAGGCCGTCGATTTTCCGTAGATTTTTGAAATTTTTTCCTGACGTTTCGCTGCCGCGAGTGGTTAGCTTCTTCAGAGGTTTATGTTCTATATTTATCTCCGATGACTCAATATTATGGCTGCGTAAAGCGTATTTATGTTGACTCATGAAGTTTGGTGTGCTAATACATGTACCCGGATTAGGTAAATTGCGTAGGCGTATCTATGTTGACTCAGGTGATCTGGTGTGATAATACCTGTATCTGGATTAGGTTGTCAATAACATTCGTCGACCCTTTTCTACCTAGCGTCAAGCAGTTTGCTATTCTTGAATTTCTTATAATGGGATTCCATATTCGGTTGAGGTTCATAGATTCTTCTCTGCTGTTGAATTTATCCGTGTGATTGTGCATCTCTATTGCCTCCCGTACCAGTTGTATATGGTATCCCTGGTTGGGGGCAATGAGTTTCGTATTTACAAACAGAATCCTGTGATTTCCTCCACTGAGTGCATTTTTCACTACAGCAGACTAGTCCGTTTGGCCCACTCTGCAGTTTTTTTCATGCTCCTTCCTTGTTCCCATGGATCTTTTGGTGGTTCCGATGTATATCTAGCCACAAGTGCACGGTATGCGATAATGCTGCTGATAGTGGGTCTCTTTTGTCGTTAGGCGACCTGTGGCTTTGTTGTATCTTCTTGATGAGTTTGAAAACCGTTTTAATGTTGTATTTTCTCAAGAGTTTTCCAACTATGTCTGTAACCCTAGGGATAAATGGTAGATACGCGCGTGCAACCATCTGAGCCTCCTTCCCGTTTTGAACTGTGGAGCTCTTCAGTTTCATGGCTTTGTTGATTTCATGTACACTGTATCCATTCGATCTCAAGGTCACTTCAAGATGTTCCAGTTCTCTAGATGTTCACATATTCTCCGAGCCCGTTCGGTTAGAGTAGAGATGCCTGGGTGCGTGGTACATTTAGGAATGCTATCCGCTTGTCCTATTTAGTCTCCATGGTGAACTCGAGGCTGAGTGTTTCTGTTCTAGAATTAATTTTCATTTCATCAGGAGAAAAATAGTAAGAGCCGGGACTAAAGATCGAAATCTGCATGTGTCCAAACAGATTTTTTGGTTTCATCTCAGCTGTATGGTGAATTCTGAAAGCACTGATTGCTCCTTCTTCCATTACACATATTTGTATTGAGTGCTTTCAGTTTCTACAACTTGATCTGAAGTGATGGTTGATTCTTTTTTTACTACCATACCCAAAGAGGCATATGTAACAGTAGGTTTGACCCAGCATTTGGTGAAGGCAGTTGATCATTTTTGGTTTCGAACCCCACGCCTTTTCGAATAGTATGTCCAAATTATATCTATAGCTTTGGAAATAGTCATAAGCACTATTATAAAAACTCAATTGCACTGGCAATGGCAACTAATTCGAGACATTCTTATGATTAGTACAAGTCCCTGTTATCTAATTTAGTCATGACTCTTATAGTATAAATAATCTGGTCACAATCATACTTATTCTCCAATTAACCATAAATAATATATAGATAGTAATCCCAAGAAGTTTGCAATGTTTACCTATTGTATAGTTGTTATTACTTGAAATGATCAATTTTTGAGTCTTATGGCCATTTAATTGCATGAAGTTGGCGGTAAACCAATTTTTCACATTGTGAATGGATTCATCAGCCATTTTCAAAAGAGTAGGTAAATTTAAGAGGTGTTGATGAAAGAAGTATCGTCAGCAGAGATAATAGTGGAAGTATTAATAGTAGTATGCTGACAGATGTCATTTATATATATGTTAAACAATAACGGTCCAAGTATCGAGCTTTGGGGAACTCCACATTTGGTGGTTCGAAGATCAGAAATATTTTTACATATTTTTACTGATTATTGTCTGTTTGTTAGATAGGATGATATTTCGTTGTGAGGCATGCAATTGTTATCTATTATCAATTCAATCTTGAACTGAAACAAGGATGAATGCACTAACCTATAATTTAAATATTCCCCTACTATATACATTGCGGACGTAAATTCTTTCTTAACTTAACATGGTCGGACAAAAATTTTGTAAATAAAAGTCACTACAGGTATACTTCATATTTATAAAAAAGCCAATTATCATCATAGAAAGCTAAACATTTTTTCCTAAAAACTTTTTGGATAATTACTCTGGCAGTTTACTATAAAAAACAGCGAGTTCCTCCAGACATTCCCTACCTTCTGTATTTTATTTAATTTTGATTCAGACTTTTTTTTTCGAGTGGTATTGCTTCACTCATTTGAAAATTATTCAGTAATGTTAATCTCTATTAACTTGAAATACAGATAAATGAAAAATGAGTTGAACTGTCGGTTTGCAGACAATTTTGAATGACATATCTGTGAATTCCAATTTTAGTACATTCTGAGCGATACCCCCTTAATTTTCAGTTGGCTATAAAACTACATTTACTCGTATTATGTGAATGTTCAGAGATTCATTCAGAACTACAGAAATATTCTTTCATCACCTCGAAGCTACAATATTTCTTCATCAAGTTCCCTTTCTGTTGTGGATATAGTCTCTAATATCGGCGTCTAAGATATTGACGTTCTTGACTTGCAGAACCGAAAGTTAATGCCTAAGTTCGTGTTGAAAGAAATGGAGTCCCTTTACATAGAAGAACTCAAATCATCAATAAACTTATTAATGGCGAATTTGGAGTCGCTGCCAGTTTCGAAAGGATCCATGGATTCCAAATATGGCTTACAAAAACTAAAACGCTATAATCACAGGTTGCATAACCATAATAATCCGTATAATGTGAAGCACATATTGATGAATTATGTTACTTCTTTTAGATCGCAAGGATCTTTAGCGAAACTAGAAGGAGACTCTGCGGATAGCGACACTCAACTCACTAAACTTGATGTAGTTTTGACATTCCAACTGGAGGTAAGAAAATCTGTGATTTCACTGCATATGACTGGGTAGAAATATCACGATCTTGAATATTAGTAACTCAATACAGAACCTTACTAAAAACTGAGTAATCAAAAAATAGCTGCTATTCGTGAAGTCATTGGTTTAGTTGATGTGAACAAAGAGATATAATCAAAATATATTGGAGCTCGGCGCCCAACGTCGGAACTAAGCAATTTTCAATTTTTGAGATTTTGTCCTTGAAAGTTTTTCAGAAAAGTACTGAGTTATTGATTCAGGACGTGATCTGTGGTAAAATTTCTTCCCAGTTGAAATTATTTTTCAACAACAAAATTGGTATTCACCAACTAATCATTCTATTCACATTACAATTCTACGGAAACATGTTTGTATTTGCATGGATTTATATATATGTTCCATACCTACACTATTTTCTGAAACACAGTGGCAGGTACAAATTGGTACCTTACCAATAAAGTGCCAAGTATTATGCCTTCGCCTCTTTTACTTTCCCACTTTGCACAATAAATTGCAGCTCCATATCAAATGGGGAGTGTTTCAATTGATGTTATATATCGAATATTTCTGCCTGCTATTTCGCCTGCCCTTTATCGGTTAAGTACATAAAACCAATTCGATTTCTTCACTTGTGCGATGAAAAGGGTGAAATGAATGGATTCAATTTGGATGACGGACTGGTGTTAGTTGAAAATTTTGTTTATTTTTTGGTATTCAATATGAAAAAGTAAACAACGCTCTTCGAAGCCGACAATTACATGTTCATCAAAAGAGTAAATTGAACTAATTCTGGTTTTATTGCATCGTCAATTGCGTTATTTCGATATAATTGATCCAATTTTCACAAGTGAGCAACTGTTTGAGAAACACCAACAGAATATGTGATGAATTTTATTCACAATTCAGTAGCCAAATATTTACAGGCGGAATTTGCTATTTCAACAAAAACTCCAATAATGTACATGGATTATAGATATAGATAGATATATTTATACACACTCTCGGACAAAATATTGCTTATTTTATCTCAAGATGTATTTTTATGTTAATTTCTTTTTCCGTAACACGTTATTCATTTTTATTGATAAATGTTCAAAGTCCAAAGTATTTTACGTAAATTTCCATTCAGTATAGATGAAACTATGCTTGGACATAGTCGCTATAGCTGAATAAGTAAAATAATGGTACAAATTACAAACATTGAATAGTGTGCCTTTGCCACTATTAATGTCTATTGTTTTGTTTATTGATGTCAAAATGACATTTCAAGTACTTTATTTCTTAACGCCTACCGGTGATCGACGCCGATCACCGGTATCTGTATCTGTAGAGTAGGGAGGGTGAGTGTAAGCCCACGCACTTAGGCCACATGTGACCCATTGTACATCCTCCCGAGGAGTTGTCCTCCTAGGTCGTCGTCCATCCTGTCCTTTCCAGGAAGGTGGACAGGTCGCTGGGAGACATCTCCTTTATATCGGCAGGTGTAGGCCAAGACTCGCCGAACACACACTCTCTTATTGACGATAACTCCGGGCACTCG
>NW_019289897.1:141300-208807 GCF_000500325.1 Leptinotarsa decemlineata
ATTTTGTCCTCATCAATTACTGTACTAGCATATTGCCAGTCATATTGTGAGGGTGTTATTGGTACATCCGTCCAGTTCGCCGTTCCAGGAAAGACAGAACCTGGGAAGTGAGTTTCCATAAGAATCTCAGCACTCTCCTGGAGGTTGGCGGCTTTGTCGCCATTTTCCCTCGTCAGGATGCCGATAGTCTTATGGTGGTCATTTGAGAGTGCCTTCTGTAGCCTAGAAGCTACCGATCACCGGTAGGCGTGTGTGCCAGGTCCCGTTCCCACATGTGGTTCACTATTGGAATTTGGACGACCGGTATAAAATCGGCCGTCCACAATCGGTGTGTGTGCAATTACCCTTAAAGCTCCGCATTTCAAAAATGATTCACCGAGCACAAGACAAGTTAACATAAGTTTCAAAACAGTAATAAGCAGACTCAAAGATGTTAGTTTGAATCCAAAACATCCTGCCAGAGTCCTTAGGCTTCTCCCACGTCACAAATATAGACGGTAACAATTTGCCATAGCCCATGTCAAGTCAAATGAACATCAGTGGGGAAGAATTCTCTCCACAGATGAAACAAGAATACAGTTATGGAAACCAGATGGACGTGGTCGAGTATACAAAAGATCTGGATAACGTTTCGCAGATTGTAACTTGTACATAAAGTTAGCTTTGGTGGTGGTTCCATTATGTTGTGGGGTGGCATTAGTTGGAACAGTCGCACTGAGCTTATAGAGGTGACTTGTACACAAGCAACATTCTTGAAGAGCATGTTTTACTTTACGATGGCTTCATTGGTTACGACAATTTCGTGCTAATGCATGATAATGCTCGTGCACATGCTACAAGAACAGTAACCCTGTATCTTGAAGTTATTGGACTTGGGCCACTAAACAGTCCTGACGTAAATCCCATAGAACATATTTGGACCATCCTAACAAGACATATACGAGCACCAAATCTAGCTCCTAACTCAATTGCAGAATTAAGAATTGCTGCACAAGAAGGATGGAATCGAATTCTACAAGAAACCATCAAAGACCTTCTGCGGAGTATGCCCTAGATCGTTAGAGCTAGGGGAGGAAACACTAAGTACTGAACTATTATTATGTTGCCCCAAAAAACTTCTAAAGGAGTTTCAATATCTGGATTATTTGGCAATCAATATACGTTGAATACTTCAGCAAATACCATTTAGTAATAAAAATTGCATGAAGATTCAGAGAAATAGAAATAAACATGAAATTAAGGTTGCAACCTCACAAATTGAACTACAATGAAAAAACTACTCAAACTCTCATAAACCTCAAAGTACTGAATTTATTCAGCCAACTGTAATTTATGTCTCTTCAATTTCTCACAATTATATTTCCAACAAAGTGAATGAGGCAATAAATTCTTCATTACTGCGACAGAATTTACTATGAATTTCCACAAGCGAAATCGTTCATCATCAAGCTTCTTTACTCCCAATTAACTCGTAAACTTCAGCTGTACGGACTCCGGAAATACAATAAATAAAAATCAGTATCATTGAACGCTGTGTCTGCGAAATTGCACGCAAGAGTGCTTCTTGACGATATTGATTTCAGCCACATGTCAGCACCAAGTTTCAACGTCATTTGAGCGTTCTGACTTGTGAACGAAATAAGGACAGTGTTCACAGCCAAGGAAACATCAGCGTTGTTGCCAGTGCGGAACTTTTGATTTCTCTGGTGAAATCCTTCGAAATATTTCATATGGAAGGGAATGTTTGAAAACAAGTTATGAATGAGTCAACATCAAAATTATTTCAAATTTTGAATTTTCAACGTCGTTCTTATAGATTGAACTTGTTCAATGGTCAATCTGAAACAGCTCAACATCTCTCTTCAATATGTCCTATAAGAAAACAGTTTTTCCCTCTCAATGGAAGAATGCTTCCAATCCAGCCTATACCCAAAAAAAGCAAAAAAATCTGTCAAACAACTGTAGAGTTGTATGAAAGCTATTTTCTGGGTTTTCTGGCCGTGGTCTGCAGGTTTGTATGCCTGACGTTTCGTCTACTGATGCGGTAGGCATTTTCAAAGGCGATGTGGTAACGGTCGCAATACTCGACCTGGTGCTCGGATTCATGTTCCTGTTATATCCAACGCATTAAAACTAGTATTTCAGTATTGGGCGTTTTTAATTGTATGTATTACCTGTTCGTGTACCTTCAATTAATAATCATTGTCTCTTCTTTTCTATTGAAATTATCCTAATGTTTTTAAATCTCTTTTGCCTCTTTATATTTTCTTGGATAGCAATTTTGGGTACTGTCTTTGGGTCTTCGAATGAGATAATGTGGGCACCTTCTTTTTTGTGAGCATGTTTGGCTACAGATTTGTCGGTTTGTCCGAGGCGACAGTTTATCTTGTACTTGTGATGCACTGTTTGGAACCTTTGGTGTAGTAATGAATATTACTCAAGTTTTTTCCCAACACCAAACCGTTTAGTGTTTGGAAAAAACTTCAGTTTATCTTGTGTTCGGAGTGACAGGTCCCTATACTTCGTTCCGTGGTTTCGATGTAGATCCACCCACACCTATACGGAATCCTGTATACCCCTGGCGTTGCTAGACGTTCTCTAGGATCCTTCGCTAATCTGAGACTTTACCTGATGGTTTTTGTTAAATATTGGTTCCACTAAGATTTTACCAATCCGGTCCATGACAATTTTGACATAGGGAAGGAACGCTTTTCCATTGACTGGCCTAGCTGTAGTTGCTTTGGTGTTGTCTCTCATGGATCGTATGGCCGGCTCAAATTCTCTTTTGCTATACACATTACGTTTGAATGCATTTTTCAGGTGATTTTATTCGTCAAGCAGACCCTCAAGTTTACAGATACGTCGTGCTTTCTCAACCAAAGTTCTAATTACCCCTCTCTTTTGTTGTGACTGGTGGTTCGAGTTGTTGTTCAGGTATCTGTCTCTGTGCGTTGATTTTCTGTACACTGGGTGTAACATCTTCACGTCTGTTCACAAGAGTATCTAAGAAGGTTAGAGTCCCTCGAATTTTTTGTTCCATTGTGAATTGAATTTTTGGGTTGAGCAAGTTAGGATGTAGTAGAAAATCAGTTAGCGTCTCTTCACCATCTTGCCATACCACGAACGTGTCACCAACATAACGTAGCCAGCAATATGGTTTCAGACCGCTTCCTCTGAGGCCTGATGTTCGGAATTTTCCATAAAAAAGTGTTCCACCGCCGGACTCAATGGACTGCCCATTGCAGTACCGTCTGTTTGTTCGTAAAACACTCCATCACACTGAAAATAGGTTGATGATAAGCAGTGTGCGAAGAGGGCGATTATATTTGCTGTGAATACTTCATTAATTAGTCGTATCGTTTCTTTGGTCGGCACCATCGTGAATGAGGCACAACGTCGAAACTCACTAGTATGTCTCCAGGACGTAGCTTCATGTCTCTAATCTTCTCGATAAATGCCCCGAGTCCTTGATGAATGATTATGTATTTCCTATATGACATATGAGGTTGCAGTAAGGTTATCACGTATTTGGCCAGTCCATAAGTTGGTGAACCTATCGTCTTTACAATAGGTCTCAGTGGCACATTTTCTTTAGGTATTTTC
The DNA here is from genome assembly GCF_000500325.1 of Leptinotarsa decemlineata. NCBI lineage: Eukaryota > Metazoa > Arthropoda > Insecta > Coleoptera > Chrysomelidae > Leptinotarsa > Leptinotarsa decemlineata. The sequence continues at coordinate 144,904 of NW_019289897.1, forward strand.
GGATATTTGTATGGCCTTTTTCGTGTTCTCTTCTAGACTGGATAAACGGATAAGAAGATTCGTTTTTCTCAACATACCAGAGGTCGGTCCCGACTGAGTTTTTTATATGTCTCTGGCTCGAGTAGGGTGGCCATTTTCTTCTTATAATCATTGGTGTTCATCACGACGGTGGCATTTCCTTTGTCAGCAGGCAGTTCTAAGATGTTCTCGTCTGCATTAATATTCTTCATTGCATCTCGTTCCCGTTATATTGACCTTGGGTGGTTTTGCGCGCATTAGAATTCTCGCCGCTTTTATGTAGATTTTCTCAGCAATGCAGTTGGGTAAAGTGCGGATACCTGATTCGTGGGGTACCTTGGCTGAAGCAATAGCGAAGTTTCCACCTTTGGCGAGTATACTGAACTCGTCTCCTGACAGTGTCTGGTCGGAAAGGTTGACCCCTGTAGAGTTGCTCACTACCTATGTAACCTTTCTCAGATATTTTCGATGTTTTTGCATGTGGCATGAGATTTGATCAAGAATGGTTCTCTCGCCATTGACTCTACCAACAACTTTGGTGTTCCAGAAAATCATACTGTTTCCATCCCTTTTCTATGATACATCCACGACCTATTAGAAAGCAACGGATTTGCTTTTTCCATTTAGGAGCCGACATCTTCATCGACAACAGGAATTTTTATATCTTGAAGATCCTGAATTTTAACTCAAAATGAAACTTACCAGATATAATGCAATGCTTGAAAAATAAATGTGGCAGAACTCGTTATAATAATATCAGGGTAAAAATTTTGCTAGCTGCCTCTATTATTGGTTTTTAACACGTCTTTGCACAATTGCGTTTCTGGACTAGCAAAAGCTTCTCAGAAATTTAAACATCAACAAGTTTTATTGGAATAGTTTTTCCTAGTACTTGAAAACCGTTTGACTTGTCCATTTCTTCCAAGAATCCGGAAGAAAGTCTCTCTTATAGACCCACTTTCCAATTTGGTTCAGTACCAACGATTTTGATGCCCCATAGTTGATTAAGAGCTGATCCGTGTCTGGTACACTCATCAGCCTTGCAGTATTGCTCACATATAGAAAGCTACCTTGCATTATCTGAGACTGCTGACTCTAGAACGAAGATAGTTTGGCGACTTGACCCTCTCCTATAAATATTTCCACGGCAACCGCTTGATTTCCTCGAGAGCGGTTTATGTCAGAAATATGGGACAAAATATAGATACACATGACTTCCAGAAACAGCTGAATGCACCTTGAACTATACTAATCCAGAACTTTTTGTGAAATACACTTTCCAAAACCATATGTACAGTATGATTTCAAAGGGTTATATTTTCAGGAGTGACCAAAGTTTTTGGCTTTCTACTACTCCATCTTGATACAGAAAAATGTAGGAATCTCACAAAGAAAGAAAGGAAGTAATCAATGTTGAAAGAAATAACTGTATACATAGATGTGTAGATCATGCAAGGAAGTAAGTTTCAGGCATAAATCTGGAATAAAAAGCCTTCCTAAAACAGTTATTTTCATATAAACATTGAATGACACGAAAGAAAAATTCTTTGTTTACTTCCTTTCTTTTACTGGAAGATTCCCACATATTTCTGTATCGAGGTGGAGTAGTAGAAAGCCAAAAACTTTTTTTCCCAAAAACATATGTACAGTATTTTATATCTATGGTGAATCGCCTCTCCTTCTTATATTGAGGATTTTTACGCCATGCGTGTGTATCCCAATAAATAACCAAGTTAATTGATTGAAATATCGTATATTAGAAACCTCTATTGACCGAATCGCACAAGAGGAAGAATTCGAATACAAAAATAGCATGTCTTAACTATGACCTTTGACTACTGGAAATATATACTTCCACTCTTCACCTCCTTTCGCCTGCTTGAACCTTGAAAAAGATTTCTGTAATTTATAATCCCATCAACCTTAGTCCCTAAAGCAATATGACACTGGATATTTCATCTGAAGGGTATGAATATGGAAATAGTATTCACAAATAGAAAATAAAATATGTTATTCTCTCTATATGTAATGTAAACCCATCAATAAAATATATACATATATAATAATTCATCATTTATGAATAGCATTTCAAACTTTCAACATAGAAATATGAAACATAATTTGAAACAAATAAGAGGCACCACCAGTCCGAGATGTATTGGAATTGCATGATTGAATGATTTTTCTGGGATGATCTAATTTCTTAAGCTATTTTAATGCGTGTCTTTATAGGAGTATATGCAAATCGTAACGTAACGTAACGTATCGAATGTTAAGCTCGTTGAGAGTTGAAGCATTTTGAGTTTTGGCCGTATCAACTAATGGAACCGAATGTTGATGAGCTCAGGCGACTTCTTCCTTGAGTTATTTCCAAAAAGGTCTCCTCGAAAAATGTACTCAAAATGTGTGACTGGTTACTACTCTATTTGAATTGTTTTCACTTTTAATTGAATAGAACTTGATGAAAAATCAAGCTTTGGCAATTTTTTTAAAAAAATCATGACAGTATTTAAATTTTGCAACACTTATGCTCAATTTTTTAAATTGTCATTGGACTTTTTTCCCAAATTAGGTTCCAAATAATAAAAACTGATCCGCAGGACATGTTGCTGTTACTAGAACATGTTGTCTAGTTACTTGAAAATGGCCTAATAAACCAAAACGTTAAAAAAATTGTGATAGAAGCAATATTTTCAAATGACATTTATTGAAATTCTGTGAAAAATGCCTTTTCTTTTTCGAAAATTGGTCTAATTCTAAGGACAAAACAAGTCCAATTTCATGTAAGTCCCATATGTTGCCGACTTCATTGGTGACACTGTATATACTGTAAGTATATAGTACTGTTACGTTACTGCATGACGTAACAGTACTTTGATGGAACAGCTAAAAACCCACAAATAGTATTTCGGCTTGTAACGCTTATGCGTGTCAAACTGACACGGATAAAAATGAAACAATAATCCGTTTTCAATAGTGTAACAAAACGTATTTGCGGTTACGTTACAGGTCATTGTTACAAATGGATATGCGCCTCAACTGTTACAAGCTAAACCACCATATGTCGATTTTTAGCCTTATTCGCGTTATGTACAGCGACAAGTTGAGACATACAAGTGTATAGATATTGCGTAACTTTGCCTGTTGAATGTGGTGTTGTATTGTAACCTAGTTCGGTAAGATTACGACCAAAAGTCAAAATGCATCAAATTGTTAAAAATGAATACGCGAAAATGGATATTTATTTTGTAACGTAACTCAAAGCTGGTTTTTCAATACATCATGTCGTGATATACACTTTATTTTATGTTCTGTAGTTCATTATTCGTGATCAAACTCAGAAGGACCAATTACAAAGAGGGAATATGAAGTAAGGAAAAATGTTTTGAGAACAATGTTAAGCGAACATTTGAAATAGTGGAAGACACTTCATTGAAAACTAAAAAAATCTGTTCTTAGTGCACAGTATCGCGAACTTTTACTTGCTTCTGTATCTACTATTTTAGGTAATAGTTATGGAAGTCAGAGGTTTGAAATCATTGTCTCCAAATCGTATTGTTTATTGTACGATGGAAGTTGAAAATGGAGAAAAGTTACAAACAGATCAAGCTGAAGCGTCAAAGCCAATGTGGGATACCCAAGGAGACTTTTGTACCACTCATCCCTTACCAATTGTGAAAGTCAAACTCTATACAGAGAATCCTGGAATGTTAGCACTGGAAGATAAAGAACTTGGGAAAGTAATACTGAAACCTACGCCTTTATCATCCAAGGTAAAACTATAAAAATGTAAAAGGTAACAAATACAAATTCACACACAACAATTCCTCAGTTCATAGAACTCACTGGTTTTGAGTTCCACAAACTCCTCAACCTTAAAGTTCATTATAGTATTAATGTCCATAATATACCAATATTCAACTTTAAATTCTGATCTGAAAATGATATATTCAGTCGTACGTGTGGTGATAAGACATATGTCTAATCAAAACACTCGCTATCCACCGTTCTCCTTTGGAAGAGGAATGACGTTTGGATCAAATCAAATATTTGCTATTTTCCGCCCTACTTGTTAAGAATATCGACCTAATGAGTAATCGTTTCGACCACAGTGTCGACTACAAACCAGAACAAAATCTATTCAAAACATTTTCATCGTTCTTCAGTTCTCGATCTGTTTTACCATGAGTTTTTCTGTTAACCAGCTGTACCTCCCCCTATGAACGATAACTCTCAAAAGTCGAAACTTGTGCGAGATGAGGATCAACCAGTTTTATCTTTTAATGTGCAATTCTTTGCACAAGTTCTGGGATTCTTCAATTTCTTCAAAAAATACCCAGCTCCATAATTCAGTAGCCTCAATACAGGTTTAATGGTACCCATATTATTCAGATAAAACCAAAGAGATCAACTTTTTGTTATAACATCAGCAACCATTTCATTCGTAGGACTTCAGTGTAAAAGATGATCAATCTGCTATCAAATCTCGGAAAAAGCTATCGTCTATCGATATGCTTGGTGTTATACCAGGTATTTTTATATTTGACTTTCTGCCTCTCTGTAACTTTTCTACAGTTTTTTCAAATAAATCTCACCGTAATTTGCAGCTTCTTTTCCAAAATTCACCACTGCTGGGCCTTATTCAATATGTACCAGTCATTAGAATATATTTCTGTATTCTCTATTTCTGTATTCAATAATACTGAAAATAACGCATTTCAAAAAATTTTTGAAGGACTGTATGGAGCAAACTTTCGGATTTATATTGTGTTCAAATATATTGAATTGCGTCTACTTCAAAAATACACTTGAACATTATTACTCCAAGGTATACAGTGGCAAAAACTGAAGAATTATGAAATATTTTGAGGTTCTTCACATTTTTGGAAAGATTTCGTTTGGAACTTCAAGTCAAAAACTCAGCTTACTATTGGACAAAATTCCCACAAAATCTATCTCTTTTCAATCTCGATACCCCAACCGTGATTGTGGGATTTGAATAACCTGTCGATACCTTAATCTTTATATGAATAGAATATATTAGCAACACCCTACATGCCAACACTGAAACACCATTTGTAGGAAGAAACTTAAACATTTAAATAAATTTAATATGTTTGAATTTGTCTAGGCACCTGAGTGGCACAAAATGACCGTACCTAAAAATCTTCCCGATCAGGATTTAAGAATAAAAATAGCTTGTAGAATGGATAAACCACTGAATATGAAACACTGTGGCTACTTGTACGCATTAGGAAAGAATGTATGGAAAAAATGGAAGAAACGGTATTATGTATTAGTCCAAGTGTCCCAATATACTTTCGCCATGTGTAGTTACAAGGAAAAGAAGTCCGAGCCATCGGAGATGATGCAATTGGATGGATATACTGTGGACTATATCGAAGCTTCAAGTGGTGAGAATTGCTCTTTTACAAAATATTTGGTCTAGTTTTTCTCTACTTTGGAGGGTCCAGTAAAACTTTATAACTTTCTGCCAGATATTGCAAAATATTGGTTTTGGTTCATCACTCCTCTTTTTCCTTATCTAAATTCATTATTAACCTCCCAGTTGATGGAAACTGTTCACTATCTAAAGACGAGCTGGTTTTTATTATTTATTAATGATATTTCCAAATAAAATATATCTATTGGGTTCACGTTGTTTGCAGATAATACTACTATGTCTTAGCATAGCCCAGATATTTATTTGCACAATAACATAAAGTAAAAATTTGAAATAGTTAGAACCTGGCGTGACTATTATCAATCATTTATTCCCAAAACTAGTTCAACTTCCAAGTGCAGGACTCTCAAACATAATTCTTCCTATTCGAACTTCTAAAGTCTTCATATCGATAGTAGTATGAACATGTCATTAGGATTATAACTGAAGAAGTAGGTTTTGCAGCCGCAAAATCTGCATGGCGTTAAAGGAATCTTACATAGGTTATGCAATTGCTTTTTGGGGTGAAGAAATGAAAGTTCAATGAACTTGGGGCTGTTTGTGCAAAATAGAGCCATTATGAATATTTGAAACGTTAATGTATCCTCACAGTAATCTCTATATTCATTTTGGAAACCTCGTGTTTGATCTCTCGCTTAATCTTCTCAATATCCACGTCTTGCGTTACCTATACCCAAAAATAGTTTGGTGAAAAACTGCTTTATATATAATGGGTTGAAAATAAACATATTGAACAAACGAAATCGTCCAAACTTTTTTTTCTAAAAATTCACATTGAAACAAGAAAAAGTTAAATTTTAAAATTTTACTTGGAATTTGTTGAAAAATATTCTACAGTTTGTAACTTTACGAAACCTTTAGCTTGCAAAATAACACAAACAAATTGTATCTAATAGGCCATTATTTTTTTAAATAGGCCTTCTGAGGTACTAGAGTGGAAATTGTCAGAGATGATAATAACACAACTCTTCAACTGAATTATCACTAAACTTCAAAATTTCAATTTTAGTTTCAGTAAAAAATAACACAATGCATACAAATTCAGTTTGATCATAATAATTGTTTTTCGCTTTCCTTTAATTTTCATCGCACCCGTGATTCGGAAGCTGTCTTTTTTCAATAACTCAAGAATTGAGAAATGATAATGATAATGTTTTATAGGAACGATGTCATATTTTTGACAGTTACTAAAAGAATGACCCACTTTTCTAAAGACAGCGAGGGTTTCAACCACCCTGTGTAACTGAAAGGTGAAACTAGATAGAACCTCTGGTTCAGAATGAATACAAATCAATCACTGCTTTCACACCAGAACTCCAACACTTTTCTCGACGCGTTTCTCTCCAACCAAGTTGCCTTCATCGGGAGATGAACTAGATTCATTTCAGAGCTAGACATAGACCCAATCTATTCCATCTCTTGATGACACCAACTGGGTTAGTGAAAAAGGCGTCAAAAAGAGTGTTGCAGATCTGGTGTAGGAGCTAGGACTGTTTTGAAATTTGTATAACATTTTCAAGACATTCTTTTTTCCAATAACTCGTCTGAGAGCTTTTTCAATGCCAAATGCTATCAATTTTTACGAAAAATTTTCCTATCTAAAAAAAATTAATGTGGACGTTTTACTGTATGATCATTTCTTCCATAGCTTAGACGAATATTTAGGACTGAATATTTTGATTGAACATTTTGTGCAAATGTATCACTATTGGGGCTCAATTATGTTGGGTTTTGTAATAATATATGTCTTGTCTTGTTAAGTTCAAGGGTAGAATTGTATCTCTATTTAGCTTTGAAAAGAGCTTTCTCATAGTCAAATGCTCATGCAATATGAAGCTAATACGTTTTTTTTGATATCTTTATAATATAAGCTATCACGCAACTTCACTTTTCGATCATTCAAAACGATTTTAAAGATATTTTTTCATGTTTTCTGATGGTACTGCCTTGTTTGGACGTCCACTGCCATCTGCATCTTCGGTGTCTCTACGACTACGTTTGAAGTCAGCAGCAACGTTTAATTTTCGTTTTTGATAGAGCGGAGTCCTTTTCAAGCCATTGCTCTGCTTAAATGGTATTTTTCCCATCAAGAAGCCGTGTAAAATTAAAACACGAAATTGTTTTTGATCCATTGTTTTGAAAATAATCACTCTTGACAAAATAACTCACAAACTTATGAGTGGAATATCATGAAATTTCAACAGATTTTTTTGAAGATTAATACTAACTGAAAAGCGGTGAATGCAATACGACTTGCTCTATCTATGTGTTGGTCTCGAGACTTTTCAGTTCAGGTAGTAGTATAAAACAAAGTCGCTTCCCGCTGTCTGCCCCTATGTATGCTTAGATCTTTAAAAATAGGCAACGGATTTTGAATCGGATTTTTTCAATAGATAGAGTGATTCAAGAGGGAGGTTTATATGTATATAACAAGCATTACATAGTAGAGAAACACTGATAATTTTAGAGGTTTCTAATTTGATGTCGTTTATAAACACACGTCTACATTGCAAACGCTGCGCTGGCTGAACCCTACGTGATAGATCAAAATAATGTACACCTTAAAAAGGTCTACAAAAAAGTCGGCGATGGTATATGTTCATCTCTTGGAATAACCCACGATAACAATTTTTCATCCTTGAGAAATAATGGCTTATTTACGAAGCGATTTTAAGCAATGCAGCATTAATCTTTATCCTGTATATTGGCCAAACAGGGAGAACATTTTCCCAAAGAATTAAAGTTCATAGAAGTAGTTTTGTAAATACAAAGACCAATTCCACATTTGCAAACCACCTTTCAGCCGAAGGACATGAGTTTATTCATGAATACAATGTGTTACATTTAGAAGAGAAAAGTTTGAAACACAATCTTCTAGAATGTTTAGAAACCAATAGATTCAAATTGTAGAATCAGTTATATTAAGTATTGAATATGTAGAATTAGTTAGTAAAGACACGTCCGAAGGAGCCATTGAATGGCGAAACACGTGTAGGAACGCTACTCGGCATAATATATGAAAAATATTGATATAAACTTTCACTTATATGAAACACTACTTCAAAATTTCGGAACAGGCCACTTGTATTATCACTTCACAGCATCGTTTTGGATAATATTACAAGATGAAATACTCATTTCACTTATGTCATTACGACTTCATGTCACTAGCAGAGTGTTCAATAATGGAAAAGAAGAAGGCAAAAAAAATTCTACAAAAAAACTAATCTCTAAATATCCCTCTTTCAATTTTATTGTTTTATTATCGTTCATAAATTGATTACTCTGAAACCTAGCATAAAATGAGTTAGAGTTTTGCTGGACCTTGCATCTTCCACATTCCCACCCAATAAATTAATACTATTTTTTCTATTTTGCAGCCAACTTGATGGTTGGAATGGGTAAGCGTAGGTTCACTTCGTTTTAATGATCGGCTATGCATACTGTACGTTATAAAATATTTTTTCCAGACCTGGAGGGTGGAAGGTATTTTTTTAATGCCGTCAAAGAAGGAGACAGCATCATTTATGCTAGCGATGATGAGAACGAGTGTCATCTGTGGGTTATGGCCATGTACAGGGCGACAGGCCAGTCTCATAAACCTACACCCCCACTTACTCTGCAAGATAAAAATTCCACCATATCCAAAATTCAAGGAGGTGAGTCGTCTCGATTAATAGGTGATGTTGATTGTGGCTGGTAAATGCTTGGCTAGCCATTTCGAAGATAGATAGATCTACAAAGATGAAAGTTACTACTTTCATCATTTTTGGATTCTCGCGAATGACTGATTCGATATCCTGATAGACCAAGTGATGAAAATAAATTGTATGATACAGAAAGCCTCATTTATTTTTTTATGGAGAATTTAAAATCTTCTTAACTCACGACTCTACCACAACATGATATGAACTTGGAAGCTATAACGTTTTCGATATAATCAGTTGTGGTCATCTTCACTAATATTGCTGAAGTTGGAGACATTTCCGGAAATGCCGAAAAAATCATACTACATTGTAGCCACATTGAAACAAATGAATTTTGTTTCCTACCCAGAATCAGAAATAGAAATCATACTCTGATGTGGCCAATTAGTAAAACGAGCTAGCAAGCAGATACTGGGTTGAGATATCACCCGTTGTTTTCAATTAATTTATAAGAACAGATTTTCAGATGCCGACAGAGCAAGAAAACATGGAATGGAAGATTTCATTTCGGCTGATCCCTGCCAATTTGACCACGCTTCTTTATTTAGGCTGTTGCAAAATCTCACACTGGAATATAGGCTCAATGATCCCTATTGTTCTTTGGTGAGTAAGAGTATCAATTATGACTTCAATTCGAATAATAATTTAAAGCGATCTTCCTTTAAAACTTTAGGGAGTTTTCCCATTCAACTTGGTTATTATATAAACTCAATGGGAATCAACGTCAATTTCCACTTTCAGCAAGCACTAGTTTGATTTCAAATTACTTATTCAAAACCTCCAAATCAGAAGGGAACAATTTGAAATTTCTACATCGAGATTTTTGAGTGAAACTTACATGAAATTTTTCACTGGAGTAATGTTTTGGTGCTAAAACATATCGTCATTTTTTTTTTGAAATGCTGCGAACTGAAATGGGAAACTTAAAAATAGTCTTTCTCCATCGATTTGAAAAAAAAATGTTGAAACAAGCCCTGTTGTCAACCAATTATTTCCAGAAGAAATATGTTGTATTGAATATCCAAAGAAAATTAAGTAAGCCAACTTTGGAGTCAATAAGTTTTTATGAGTTCGTTTAAGCACATCGACTTTAATTTCAAGAATTACAGTTGACAGTACTAGAGAGATAGCGATAGAAATTTGGCTGATATTTGTTCTACTTAATGTTCATACAGTGCAAATCAAAAAATATGATAGTACTTGATAAAACCACAGTATAACGTATTCAAAAAACACATTTTAATATGAGATTTTCACTTGGAAGTTAACGAAACCGCGACATGTGTTTCGCGCGAAGATGCTATCGTATAGCGAAACACGTGTCGCCGTTTTGTAAACTTTCAAGAACTATTACACATCCAAATTTGGGATCAATGTATTTTTAAACCATTCATCGAAAATATTAGCTTCCATGGTCTTATGATAGTCAACATTGCAGTCATCAAGTTTTTTTCCATATAATTTCAAATAAATCGGAACCAATCCTTTACTTCCTCCGCAATGCGGAATGATTATTCGCGATTTTTTGTTTCCAGGCATGTTAGGCGTACACATTCTCGAACCATCAGTCTACCCTTTCGTAACTGTGTCGTGAGTGTCATACCAAGATTCGTCCAAATAGAAAATTTGCCGTTGTTGCTGTCAATATTTAGTTATTTGTTCTAAGTATTTGTTACGCAATTCCACTGTTCTTCCGCTTTCCATAACTGCTTGACGTTTTTTTATTATTTTAAATCTAAATCCTAGTTTCATCATCCAATTCTGAAGAGTTTTGTCACAGCAGCTCACGTTATGGCCGGAAGTATTCAATTTCTTCCTTATGATTTCAGTTGTAGAAGTCTCATTGCTTTTGTAACAGTCGTAAATTTTTTTCATGATTTTATTAGATGAACATCCAAAGGTTTTGGTAATCCTGTATCACATCACGTCTTGCGTTCATAAGGTTTGATTATGACTATTTTACGTACAGTTGAGAAAAGAATTTCAGTCAAATCTGGTGTTGCTTGTTATAGTTTGTTTTCCCCGAAACCAAACTTGAGATGTAGATTTTTATATACATTGAAACATACTCTCTGTGTTTCAAAATTCAAATGCATCCGAATCTTATTCACTGGTATTTCTTTTTCGCATTGTTCACCATCGCTATTGGAATCACTACACTGGAAAAAGTATGGGTTGTTATCACACTTACTATTAGTACTTGTCCAAGGACGCCACATTTCAAACAGATACCAAAAATTTTAGGTAATAACAGCACCAATATCACATTTCGACACTCAAATTGCGGCGATAACCATCTCCGCATTCCCCGATTTCTATTCGTCACCTTGAAATAACTTCAAATTTAAATTTATGACCCTCCAGCCAATCATAAAACTTGGTTGATAATAATTATCCAATACGAACCGCCAATTCTTCAGCCCACGTGGACTAGTTCGCTGCAAGTTCATTTCTATGTATTGGTATTTTTTGGCCTTTGAGGGTGCCGCTTACTTTAAGAGTTCAGAATATCGTTTACTTCGACTATACTCATTATTCAGTTATATAATATATTCCATTGCTTGATAGGTGAAATGGAAATTTCTGGCGTGGAATTATTCTAATTTTCTTTCACACTAGAAATAGAACTGTGTCTCGTGACGTACGTTTCTCAAACCGATATAGCGTGATCAGTTACCATTATTGTGAAATAAGTTTGAGTCTTCTCTTGATGATGCTAACTTTGTGAGCGAAACGCGCATCTACCCCATGCCGAAAAATTCACTGATTTTATTTTTGCAGGGTTGGTTCAGTCCAGGACAAGTATTCGTTTTGGACGAGTACTGTGCAAGATATGGCGTGAGAGGATGTTACAGACATTTATGTTATTTATCGGACCTTTTAGATAGGGCAGAGAAGAATTTAATGATAGATCCTACGTTAATTCACTATAGTTTTGCGTTTTGCGCTAGTCATGTACATGGAAACAGGTTTGTAGATAATGATAAGGATGAAATTAAGCCGATTAATTGATTACAACAGTAATAACTTTAGACCTGATGGAGTTGGAAGTGTAACCCACGAAGAAAAGGAAAAGTTCCAAGACGTGAAAGAGCGATTGCGAGTATTATTAGAAAATCAAATAACTAATTTCAGGTAAGAAGTTACTTATCGAAGAAGGGTTTATAGATTGACACAGCAAACAAATATACAACCATATGAAAACACATGGATTAGTACTCACCGAAGGCTTTGGTCACGCTGCATCATTGGTAATATCGACAATAGAAACATATTTTCTGTTTTCCACACATTCAACGAATCAGACTTCCATTTGCTTTCTAGCAGTAGTTATTGCACCTATCACACCATCACATAATAGACCGAAAAACGAATGGTAAAGAGTTTTTTAATTTCTCTTGAAACCAATTTTGACCATACAGTACTCAGAATTAAGTATTACCACGCAATAGAATTATATGTTTTTTGTTTCGATAAATTGTAAAACTGAATGGAAAGTGTGAGATGAAGTAAACGGTTTTCGGTCTAATCTATGATCTTTTATTTAAAACTTTCACAAGATTTATTTCGGAAGAGTACTGGCAAGAGTTTACTATCATGTGATATGATTGTAACATTTCAATCCTTTGAACACGCGACAGTGCTGAATAGTAGTGAGCTATAATATGTCCGGTTATACAAATTCATTCATTCTTTTCTGCGTGTAAATGCCATATAATGGGGGAGTCCAAGCGGGGATTTCAGGATTTACTAAAGCGCGGCAGATTAATTTACAGGGAATACCTTGTACCCGGTTAAGTACCTCCACCAAATATGAGCCCCATATATAAGGCCGTCTGTGAAGGATAAAGGATCAGATAAGTAAAAAAAAAATTGATCATCAGAAATTCTCGAGCGCATCAGATTAAGGTAGGGTGAGTTAATTACCTGCTGAAAAGTGTATATTTCAGTAATCTGACAATTTCAGAGTGACGTAAAGAAAGGGGGTGGCAGCAAAGTTGTAAAAAAATAACGTCATTTCGACATTCTCGAGCGTAGCTAATTTTTTTTTATTTTGAAGGAAATAATTCAAGGATANTGTCAATATCTTCAACTACTACAAAATGGCGGAACTTTTAATAATTGCCTGAATACATTGACATTTAACTACATAATATGAGGTAATAATCTTGAGGTCAGTTCAGAAGATGCTCGAAATAGTTGCCTTGAACTTCTTGACATATGAATAGCCCATCTGATATTTCACGCCGAACATTTTCGAACACAGTAACGTCAATATCTCTACAAATATTTATTATATTCTGCCGTATATCCAATACTGAAGCAGGTTCAGTTTCGTACACCTTTTGCTTCAAAAAGCTCCATAAGAAAGTCCAAAGGTATCAAATCTGGCGAGCGGGCTGGCCATTCTATAGGACCTCAACTGTTAATCCAACGACCGGGAAAAGTAGTATCCAAATAGTTTCTCAATTGTCTGGAGTAATGTGGTGGTGCTCCATCTTGTTGGTATACAATATCCAAATCGAATTCATTAGGATTCGCTTCGACGATTTCAGTGATGAGAGGCTCAACAGTAGTTTCCAGCATATTCAAATACAGTTTTCCTGTTAAATTTTTATCAATAAATAAAGGTCCTACAATATGGTTTCCTAATATTTCTTCCCAAACGTAATTTTTTTCTGGATATTGGGTATGCAATTTTGTCTGTGAACATTGTCGTTTGAAAAAAAATGTACATTCGTCACTAAAACAAATATTGTGGAGATCGATAGGATGCCTTGCAATAGTTTCCGTCATCTTCAGTTAATTGGTGTATCATTTCAATTTTGTATGGGTGATACCTATTCCTCTTCAAAAGTCTCCACACAGTAGAAGGATACACCTCACAAAAATTCGCAACGGAATAAGTAGACTGTTCACGATTTACTACCATCTCACCAATTATTTGCACTTGCTGTTCTTCCGGAATGGACGGAAGACCTGGGGGCTTTTTGTTATGTACAGTACCGGTAGTTGTGAATTTGGATACAAGTTCCCTCAAATATTTTCTACAGATAGGACGATTCGGAAAACGTTCATTGAAAATTGCTTCGGTCTCGTGAAAGTTACGCGTCGCACCGTCGCAATGGACGAGAATTGACCATTTTAGAAATTGTTGACGTGGTACCTTTCTACTATAGGAAAATCGAAAACTAAATGAGAATATTCTAACTGAACAATGATGTTCATTGTCGTTTTTATAAACGAAAAATAATAAACCTTATCGGGTTGTTGGAATTGCCATGTGGCAGATAAAAAGGAATATTTCTAGAAATATCGATTTTTAATGTGTTTGTCTTCAGGAAATTATTGAATGTTCCGCCATTTTGTAGTAGGTGAAGATATATACTTCATATTCTGGGGTTGTGAAGTATTCTTCAGGAGCTTCAAGATGATGTGTTACAAAACCCCGCTTTCCATTTAATTTTTTTCCAGATAGCGCCCATTCCCCATCTGTCAATTTTACTTCAAAATGAAATATTCATGCATTAATTTCATTATCCCAAATTTCCATTTTTTGAGTTGACCCGTTCAAAAAATTAAAGGGGGGGGACATTAAAGAAATGTACTGAATGTGCTGGACTGTAGTAAACAATGCCAATACGCTCTCCGGAACATAAATACAATGAACAACTTAAAAAAATTATAAATGCAATTCAATACAATACATATAGAAAACTAAACAGCACTGAAATATTCTGCGAAATAATATGACGGAACCTGTTATGATATATTTCAAAAATGGCTTGAAAAAGATGCGAAGGACTATCGATCTTGAACATGTAAGCAGCGATATAAGTAACTCTCACGAAAATTACAAATTTGTTAGACAACAAAAAAGAGAGATACTTAGAGATTAATCAATCGCAAGAGAAATAAAAGGAACAATGGAATTGTGGCATAGAACGCAGCTCCTGGAGAGTTCAATAATTATTTTTGTAGGGTGGTAGTAGATATAATCGTAAAGATATGAACTAATCCGGGCAATCGATTATCTGGGGAAAAAATACCGCAACTACCAAACTTCCTGAAAGAACGTTTCCTGCAAGTGGCTGTCGATGGATATTTTTCGAATACTTTTACCATCCCTGGTGTTCCCCAGGGATCCATCTTGTCTCCAATCCTCTTTTTATTGTATATCAACGACTTATTGAAAGAAACCAACAGTCCAATATATTGCTTTGCTGACGACAGCACACTTGTCTGGTCATTCCCTTTAGATTCCAAGACATCGGCTGAGGATGCACATCTTCACCGACAGCGGGAGGGTGCATGTCTTAATGTGGATCTAGAGGAGATTTCGAATTGGGGTGAAAGTAACCAAATTCAATTCAATGCTACCAAATCCCAGGCATCGGTTTTCTCTAAAAAGATAAATGTCTCCAAACCGGATATAAAAATGTCAGGACAGACAATTCCGCTTTCTGTTTCCATAAGTTTGTTGAGGGTTGAAATGGACATCATTATTTTTGACACAATCATGTCGCGGGAATTACAAAGACTGTTTCTCAAACACTGTTCCGAACCAGAACACTGTACACATATCAGCAACTTTTGATGCTTTATAAAGCTCAGATCAGACCTTCTTTGGAGTATTGTTCTCATGTATGGAGCTCGGCCCCCAAACATACCCTGAAGTTGCTGGATTCCATCCAGGAAAGAGCCATCCGCCTAATTGGAGACGCGAACCTCAGGTGCAACCTTGATAGTCTGGAACATCGAAGAAAGGTTCGAAATTTGTTTGTTTTTTATAAATACTCTCATAAATAGTTTCATGTGACTTGAGCACATTTGATTCCACCAAGAGCGGTCTGCTCAAAAACTCTTTCATCTGGAAAACTGCGTTTATGTGGAATAAACTGAAAAAAATGAAAAATTGAGCAATTATCATTTATAATTGTTCTTTAATTTTCAAAATGAAATTATCACCACATGAAATTCTCACAATAAAATAATTATTAAAGTATACAAATGAGGGAGTCAAACGACTGAGTGCTTGCGTTCAAGAGAGGGGGAAATAGTTTTGAAAAGTCATATAAGTTGAACAGAATATTCCAAAAGAACATCGCAATATACAAAACTGAAGAGAAGTTTCCAGTTTGACCAGAAGTTGTTGAAAATTCCAAATACGAGCATTCATACTGTATCGAAAATACTATCCAAAACTAGTCACGAACTCTTACGAGATGAAGTGATGGTACAACTTGAACCTATCCGGAACTATATCTATGACTCTCATATTACACATATTATTATAACAGTCGAACGGTTGAATGTTTTTGTAAAAAGCTTTTTGAATTGAAAATATGTCATATGAAATTGAAGCACACTTTCGCACATACACAATTGATAGAAATCATTTTGATAGTTTAACCTCAAATTTGATAAAGTCTTCAATGAATTTTACAATATTGCCATACAATACTTGAACTTTTTCTGCAACCGTATGATTTATATGAATCGTTCAATATAAGTATAGTAAAAGATTTGACATACCACTTGGCAAGGAGTATAATGAATTTTGATAAATTTCTGTTACTATAAAGTATACAGGGTCACGTCACACGTCGAATTTTTTCTCGTGAAGAGGACAAAATTTGATATGAAAGTCATTGCAAAACCTTCAACCAGGGTTGCCATTCTCATTAAATGTAATTGACTCGTGTGATATCTCAGTGAAAAGGGCTTTCAACTCTCTTTTGAAAATCGGTCCATTCATTCAGAAAAGATGGAGTTTTCAAATACTAATAATACCTTTTTCAAAAACTGCAAAAGTTGAATAAATTTTGTATACTATTTAATTGACTATCATAATGATCTGAATGAATTCCTGCGGAATAAATTGCAGTTTTTGCTGTCAATAAGTATCGAGTTTTTCCTTGCCGAAAGATTCATATAAACATAATTTTCCTTTTGAATTGTAGTGGAATAGAATGGTCGAGCTATTCAAACAACGGCATCCTGAGATATTTTCTGGAAAAATTGTTTGCAAACTGGTGACAAAAATTCGTGTAATTGGATCGGTCTGAAATTAATAAAGCTAGGCAAAGGTTGCACTTTCTTTTTGAATGGTGTTGTTGATTGCTCAATTATCGTTAATGAGGCAATAGCAATTCCAGAATTGCAATACACACAAACTTTGAATGTGTGGATTAGTATTTTTGTAAATATCTTTTTCTGGAAATGTACCTGGTGATTTATGCTCAGATTTATGCTCTTACTAACATAAGAGAAAGTTATCCAGCATGCATTAAAAAAGAAATGATGTTTCAACAAAACGTTGCTCTTGTGCATCAAAGCCGTAATTATTCAAACAGCACATTTTCATGTCGCTGAATAGGATGAATGTGCAATTGAGTCATTCCTTGGTCATTCTACTTGAGTTCTGTAGATTTTTTGTGAGACACATGAAAAACGAAGTGGATCGCACTCTACCTGACTAATTGGGAAGACCTGCGAGGAGGAATCATTAATAAATGTCGCGAAGTAATACCACAAGCGCTCCAAAATGTACGACAACGGTTCGAAGATAACCTGTATTACTGTAATTGGCGGACAACATTTCCAGCATTCGCTTGATTCGGCTTTTTCAAAGCTCCATATCTTTTGCGACAGATCTAAAGCCCTTCTCAGTGAAATATTATCTGACTGAAACGTTCAACCTACGCTTAGGCAGTTAAAACCGGCTCCTCCCACAAAGAAACTCTAAAGAAAATTTTTGAAGTTCTTTCTCTGGCATTTCCTTCGATATATTTCAATCTCATACTGAACAGTATAATTAAACCACTTATTCATTTTAGTGTATATTTTTTAGTAAATGATATTTGTATCATTTGCGTATTAACTTTTCATTAGGAAAATGTGCTTCACCTTGATCAATGAAATATATTCTTGTAACAGAAAGTGATCCGAAAAATTCAAAATTCGTTTCACTCCATTTCGCCATTTCTCCCACCCCTACCCATTGTGAAATGTACTTATTGTTATGTGTTATTCTGTATGTATATGTAGCAACTGCGCAAGGCAGACCGGCAACCGTCAAGTCAAGCAGCCTCGGCGGGCGCAAATTCAAATTCTAGTTCGCCCGCTCCAGGCACCCCTGGCGGCCGTGACGCCAAGCACCAATCTGTGTCTCGCTATTGCATGCCTCAGCATGCCACTTACACCCCACCAGATCCTACGGCACGTACATCTTCTCTCTCTCTTTACTTCAGTCTTTAGCTCTAAATACAATTTAACCAAGGACTCTCAACAAAATTCAGCAAATATCTGAGAAGAGTGAGGTTAAGTGAAAGAAAGCATTTGTTCGGCTCAGAAATGATCTAGAACAAGAACCTTTTGATAGATACATGTATGTATCCTAAGTCTTAATGTGTACTCGATTTGTTAATATCAGTGAAAAATATTATTGTTGATACTTTTATAATTATATAATGAGAAAATTCATTCGTTAAAAAAAAAGGAATGATATCCAAAATCTTTTAGTAATTCTGTTGATATAGTTACGTACTTATATCTAAATATAAGTAGGCAAATAATACAATATTTGGTAAAACAATGAAGACATGGAAATAAATATTGGGTGGGCTGAGAAGTTCTCAGGCTAACACACAGATGGCACTACTAGTGTTGAATCTATATTATTTTTAGTTAACCATAACCTTCAAAAAATACGTGTAATAATTCCACAGATGTCGGACTATCAGTTTGTGGGATAGAACATTTTGAGTGAAGCAACTTATGTTAGTAAGAAGAAAATGGATATAAAGGAATTTCGTGTTTGATAAAGCATTGCTATTGACAAGAAAATACTGTTGATAAACATTATTTGGATTCTGCACCTGGAAAATCAACCGTTGAGAAGTAGTTTGCTAAGCTTAAATGAGATGAAATGAGCACCGAGGACGATTTACGTAATTGACGCCCCAAAGAGGCTGTTACCGACAAATATATTAAAAAATCTACAAAATAATTTTAGATGACCGCGAAGTGAAGTTGATCGAGAAAGCTGAGGTTCTAAGGGTATCAAAAGAACGTGTTGGACATATCGTGCATGAATATTTGGGTACGCCGCGCGAGCTCACAATCGACCAAAAACAACAATTCTGAGCAGTGTTTGGAGCTGTTCCATCATAAACAACCCGAATTTATGGGTCGATATGTAGCAATGGATGAAACATGGCACCACCATTTCACACCAGAATCAAAAAGATCGTCATCTGAGTGGACTGTGAGTGGTGAACCGACTCCAAAGCGTGTAAAGACGCAACAGTTGGCTGGTTATGATATCAGTTTTTTGGGATGCGCATGGTATAATACTCATCGACTATCTTGAAAAGATAAAACCATCAACAGCGGCTATTATATGGGGGTTGAAAGATGAAATCGGCCCAATTTTAAGAAAACGAATGTGCTGTTTCATTAAGACAATGCACCGTGTCAAAAATGAATGAATACGATGGCAAAATTGCATGAATTGGGCTTAGAATTTCTTCCGCATCCACCGTTTTCTTCAGATCTGCTCCCCAGCGACTTTTTTATTTTCTCAGACCCGAAAAGAATGCTTATTGGAAAAAATTTAGCACCGATGAAGAGGTAATCTTCGAAACTGAAGCCTATTTTGAGACTAAATACAAATTGTACTATAAAAATGGTATCGAAAAATTGTATGATCGCTATAATCGTTATGTCGCCCTAGAAGGCCAACTATATTGAATAATAAAATCAAATTTTATCGTTATCCTACGAGCTTTTCAACCCAACTGTTATAATAATGTAATTCATACGAAATAAATAAACTTCAAGACTCAGATTTTCGTGGAAATATGTACATACAAACCCCACTTTAAATGAATCTTTTGATGATACAATACATATTGAAATGTATAAAATCCCTTGAAACAATGGGATATATATTATAGAATAATAAGTCATGTTCAGAGTTCTTGAGTGGAAACTTTAATCGCGTCCATTCCATATTATTTGATACAGGGCAAATATTCAATTAAGTTAAATGTCTTACCCGTTATCAATTTTTCTACTATTGCTGACATCGTGACAAGGTTATGATAGTTTGTGACTTTTATGGAATGGACTAAATAAACATTTGAAGACTACACTTATATTAGACAATTTCAACTCTTAATGTCAACAAAACTCCATCATCAAACATACATGCAACATTGCAATCCGCCGAGACATTCAAAATGCATTATGTCAAATGAATTGGATAAATTTGAAAATATAAAAATGTCTCAAATTTAAAAAAATAACGGATATGAATTTCTGATTTGCTAGAATGAATTATTATGTAATGAGTTACAATAACACGTCATAGAATATCAAGTTATTTGATATAACCGTATGAATAACACTGAATTCACTAAAATATTTTCATGATCGATCTAAATCATTTTGATATAATGTATTCGTATAATCGATTATAGTGAAATGATAAAACACATGTGTCTAATATATTTGATGTTCCTTTATTCACAGTTTTATATTTACTTCCATTTTTCTTGTTCTTGTAACAATCATTTCCATACTCCAACTAACAATATATCAGCTCATTATCAGTTTTTCATGCGTGAATTTTGAATTTTCATAAAAACTTAAATAAAATATATAACTGAAGTAAATATATCCTGTTTACTATGCTATTTTTAGTATGACAGTCTCGATTCGATATTTCTCTTAATGGTCATACCGAAAATATGATCAACAATTTTTCGTGGTAATAATCGAAAAAAGGTTGACCACAAAAAACCAGGTGCCGACTGATAATCCCAGTTCGTCACTATACAGGCTACATTTATTATATAATCAATAAATATTTACTTAGTGTACTACATGGGCTGAAAAGTTTCGGAACTAACACATATATGGCACTAGTCTTATTGCATTTACCATTAACCTTCAGAAGATAGCTGTTGAAATTTTATAATATTCTACTCATAAGTTCGTGAGTTATTGTGCTAAGAGTGACACTACTTTTGTTGTTTTCAAAACAATTTCGTGTTTTAATTTCACACTGCTTTTTGATGGGAAAAAATACCGTTCAAGCCAAGCAATGGCTTGAGAAGTGTTGAGGACTCCGCTCCATCAGAAACAACAACTAAATGTTGGTTTGCTGACTTCAAACGTGGTCGTAGGAACACCGATGGTGCAGAATGCAGTAGATGTCCAAATGAGGCAGTAGTACCAACAGAAAACGTATACAAAATCCACAAAATCGTTTTGACTGATCGAAATGTGAAGTTGCGTGAGTTACCTGACTTTATAAAGATATAAAAAGAACGTGTTGGCTTTATATTGCATAAGCATGAAACATGGATCCATCACTTCACTCCGGAATCAAAACGTTCGTCATCTGAGTGAAGAGCAACTGATGACCCCCGAAAGCACAACAATCGGCTGAAAAGGTTATGGCCTCGGTATTCTGGGATGTGCGTGGTATAATATTCATCGACTATCTTGAGATGGGAAATATCATCAACAGTGAATATTATATAGCATTATTGAAGCATTCGAATGTCAAAATTGTAAACAAACGACCGCATATTGTGAAGAATTTTTTTTTCATCAAGACAACGCATCGTGTCACTAGTCAATCAAAACAAAAAACCTAGGTTTCTTTCTTAGGCCCGGGACTTTTCAGCCCATGTGTTATATAATTTATTCAGTTAAAGAACTTACTTGAACTTAGCTCTTTCAATCAATGTAGTATGTGTTTACCTATGTGAATTTTGCCAAGTGACATAACTTCGAAGGATCATGTCTGGTCGTTAGAAAGGCTCAATATGAATCAAAATATATTTTAAATATCATCATCCGAATAAACTATCACCTATCCGCGATATTAATTTAATGTCGACATATTGGAATCAATTTTTGCCTTCACACCCTCTGTGATCACCACTCAACAGGTCTAATGAAAATGGTAGAGCGCTTTGACGAAAAGACATGTTATTCCTCTTGGTTGTCGCATACCTCAGTCTGCGCCTGATATTTGCATGTGAGATTTAGATGTCCCAAATGGTGACAGTAGATTTATATATTTTGAAAGGGTTTCTGATGTTCAATTTTGCACGTACAGGCCTTTGCGTGGTTTAGCGACTTATTGGTTGAACACGCTGAAATATTTTGGTCTTTGTTTGCTGTGGATATGGACAGAGTATTGGCAGAGCAGCCGGCTGATACGTGGGACTCTTTTCCATTATTTCAAATCCTCAACGACTATCTCAGGGCCGATGGTGAGTTCAATAAAACGAACACCCATTGAACAGTAACAGGATAGTGGTCCCTCACATCCATTTCACTTTTCAGATAATCTGAAAAACGGACGGTTTCATCAACATCTACGGGATACTTTCGCACCGCTAGTAGTTAGATATGTTGACCTTATGGAGTCGTCCATCGCTCAGTCTATACATAAAGGTTTCGAGAAAGAGAGATGGGAAATTAAAGGGTGAGTGGAGGCTGCCAGGACAATAGCTTGAGAACAAACATTATTTTTTGTTATAAATTTCCAGAATGGGCTGTGCAACATCTGAAGATTTGTTTTGGAAGTTGGATGCTCTCCAATCTTTCATAAGAGATTTGCATTGGCCAGATGCAGAATTTAGGCAACATTTAGAACAACGTTTGAAGCTAATGGCTTGCGATATGATGGAGTCTTGCATACAAAGAACAGAAACTGCATTCCAACAATGGTTGAAGAAGTCCGTTACTTTCATTTCGACTGATTACATTATACCATCTGAAATGTGTGCCATGGTGAATGTAATACTAGATGCAAAAAATCAGTCTCTGAAATTATGTGCCGTGGATGGAATCGATTTAGTAAGTGATGAATTTTTTCGACATCATTAACTATATATTCGAAATAACATACTTTTTAGCACCAATACCACACCAAAATAGACGACATGATTGAAAAAACGAACGCTAATATGGTCCAAGGTTTGATAAGCAAAATGATGTCAGTTCTGGAAGCCACTTTGTCGAAGTTATCGAGATATGATGAAGGAAGTCTTATTGGTTCAATCCTAAGTTTCACGGTACATTTCCACATTTCACTTATATATTTTACTTTTACACGCTTATCCTAATTCTGCAGAATGTATCCGGTTCTGGAAAAGACATGGGTCAAGGTTATGTTAACTTCACCAGAAACTGCATGGAGCAAATAAGGCAAAAGATCACAGATGAGTTATGGATATTGACGTTTTTCGAACAGTGGTATACCAGTCAAATTAATATGCTTTGTAATTGGTTATCTGAACGGTTAGATCACAGTTTGCACCCCTACCAATGTACGTGCCTTGCTCATATTGTCAAGGTAAGTTATTCATTATCAGTGGTATCAACAAGTTGTCAAAATCGCCACCAATTTTAGAAAATATATTCCGATTTCGAGCTTCAAGGAGTTATGGAGGATAAGTTGAATTCTAAAGCTTATCAGACAATAGCTCAGAGGATGCAAACAGAAGAAGCAACTTGTGCTCTAACTATGGGGCAAGCAGAAGGGTAAGTGTCGAGGTAGTATATTTTTATATCCGGTCAACTATATGATTATTTGAGCTCATGATCATCGCCTTTCAATCCTTTCTAATTACGAATCATGCTTGCGTCTTTAATATTATATTCTCAGGTAAATAAGTCCTCCTTTTCTGTGCCACCATTCATAGTGCGTGTTATCTGATCCGTGATTTAGTTCTTCTATTTTTCTATATCTGCATTTCTTGTTTTATGTTTTTTTAATTTCTTCTTCTATTCCTCTTCTTTTCATGGTGGTGTAGGTTTCCTTCGACTACTGTGTTGGATAGGTGCCCACCACATACTTTTTCAACATATTCATTGATAGCATTGTCATTATGTGTTCTATCCGTTCTAACCTTTGCGATTTGACTACTTCCACTATATTCTCATAACCTAGCTCGTTTAATATATATGTTCTGTCATCTAGTCATTTAGTTAACAGTTGAAGAATTGTTTCTATAATTTTCATTTCATATTTGATAGATTGAATTAAAACCTCTTGCATAAAATTAATCTGTTAGAAACACTTTTCCCACACCAGAATAGAAATACTGTCTCGCGACGCGCGTTTCGCCAAATCACCATGTATGGATATATCAATCAACAGTTCGTGCAAATAATAAAATTGTTTGATCGAAATGGGTGTTCTGTTCGGGCAACGTACCGTGCGCTTCGCCCATTTTACGGTCGCCATAATCGCCCTACCGAGAAGACTGTTCGCAATGTGGTGGATGAATTTTAGTCCACTGGTTCAGTAAATGATCGACCAACACCCGTACGTCGGCAAAATTAAAGATCTGCCGAAAACATCGCCGCTGTCTATGAGAGTGTGCTGGAGAATCCGAGGCAGTCGATTTCTCATCGCTCACAATAACTTGGCTTTTCGTAGACCACAACTTGGCAAATTTTGCGTCGTGACTTGTACAAAATTCATCTGACCGGAACTGAAGGTAAACGAACATAAACGATGACGTGTGTTCGCTGAATGGGCTCTGGAGCAGTTGGCAACCGACCCAAATTTTCATCGAAAAATCATTTCTAGCGATGAGGCCCATTTCTGGATGAATGGGTACGTGAACAAATAAAATTGTCGAATTTGGAATGATATCAATCCAATAGCGTCCAATGCATCTCGAAAAGTCACTGTTTGGTGTAGATTTTGGGATGGCGGCCTCAACGGTACATCACTGTCAACGGCAAGCACTATAGGTCGGATAACCAACTTTTTTTGGTCTGAATTGCTTGACCATCGACATGTGGTTTCAACAGGACCGCGCTACGTGCCACACAGCTCATGTCACATTGAATATTCTGCACGATCGATTTGAATGCATGGTCATCTCATGTAGCCACCGGCCACCGAGATCGTTCGATTTCACCCCGTTAGACTTTTTCTTGTGGGATTTTCTTAAATCGCCACTGTATGCGGTCGATCAAACCCAGCTTGATTTATGCGCCAGAGAGAAATTAGACGTTTCGGATGTGCTCCACCCAAAGAAGCCGTGGGGGTGAAGCACATCCAAAACGTTCCTTTTTATTTCCTCTATATGTTCTAGTGCTAGAATGAATAGTGTGGTTTCTTGTTGAACGTGTATGTTGGTTATCCTTGAAATTTTACTCTTTCCCTAAAATCATCCATCACAAGATTTCTCAATATCTTCAGTTTTCAGGTATTCTTGTTAAATGTGCTTACTACAGATTATTTTCTTTCCAGTGGCATGGTGGATGGGTTGGATGAAGACGGTGACAACAGAAGTAAAACGAAAGTGACAATAATGGAAAGTTTGGGAGGTGAAGATGGTAATTTTGTTTCTAATGTTGGAACCATGATTGGAGGAAAAGTTGGAAATATTTTTGGAAAAGGTTTAGGAGGAATTGGCTCCAAATTAGGAGGAGGGACGGGCAGCTGGTTTTGAATTCATAAGTTGACATACGATATTATCGTTTTGGTTATTCATCCCGAAAAAAGTTGACCTGGTAACTGATGGTCCTCTTATGTAAAAAATATTCGTAACTGAAGTTTTGTAAATAATATTTTTTAATTAATGATCAAAGTAACACTGAGTGTTAGTTTACATGTTGAATGCTGTTATTTAATACTGATTTTCAAACACTTGAAATGGTTTCAAACCCCAAAATATGTAGAACCCAATGACTTAGATGAATGTATCAAGGGACCAGGTGTATCGTGTGAATCTGTTTTTTTTACCAAACCCTAACCTGTTTCTTGTATAAAGTATGAAACTGACTCTTTCGGTAGATCTTGAAATCCATATAAAATTGTAAATATTGGCAATGTTAATAGTTGTTACTTCAAGTGTTTTTGAATCAAATTGTATAGTTATCAAATTCAGCCCAATGAGTTAGTTAATATGGTTTAGAGAGTGTATCCGATCATAAACTTGGCTGTCATGGCAACCATAGTAAAGTGTGCAGATTCAGAACAAAAACAATTTTCCGCAAAAATTAACAGAAAATCAACCAAGTCCTTATGGTCCGATAACCCACTTACCTGTTACAACCATATATTAAAAATATCCTTTCTTTTTCCTAGTTGTTGAACTTTTTTCAGATTATTGCACTGGATGATTATTTGATAAAACTCTTTCCATGAAGAGGCATACATATCTATTTTTTTTTGATTATCTTTTAGGACCTAAATGAATCGATCGATTGATATTTGTACGCCTGTTCATTCCCGTTTATTCCCCACAAATATGTTTGTCATTCCATAACAAATCACCATAAATTACCAAATTTTAAAAGACTCCAATAATAATTCCAGGAAAACGATCACAACGGTACAAAGCTGATATTGACAATGTAAAGCAGTTATTCAAATATAACTGATAATTAATAGATATTTTCTTCAGTGATCAATAGGTTGATAAATCTGAGACATAAGAGAGGTGCCAAGGGAAAGAATTTAAATACAAAAATGAAAATGAAAGAGTTTGTTCTTTTATGTTAACATATTTTGAAAGGTTAAGGACTCAGTGTCGAGTCGAATTGACTCAAAAGATAGTACAGTAACACAGAAAATTCTGAGAAATCAACCTGTTTTACAATTCGAGGTGGTTCTATCTGCAAGAGCGTACATCAGCTCTATCCAGTGCAACACCTCACTCTACCTCTACTATTTTTCTAGAAATTTTCAATATATTCCTATACTATATCTTATCCAGTTTACGAATTGTTGCATATCTTGGAAATGTTATGAAGAAATATTTCTTATATTTCACTGAATTGCTTTGAGCCGAATTGTATTGTGATAGTAAAACGCAGACTATCTTTCATGAATATTTGCTTTGTATGCTGGCATCCCGTGTGAAGAGATTCAAAACGCGAATTGAAATGGAAAGGAAGTCGAGTCTCTACATTCCAATTTATAATAAAGTATCAACAATAAAAACTAACAAATAATTATTGCATGCAGTTTTAAACTATAGTTATATTTCACAAGAAGCATTGACGAGTACGTAACAAATATATCATATAACTAGTATATTGGAGTTATAATTTTCATTTAGTATGATGAGTCAAGTAGTTTGGAATTACGAAAAACTCCTCAATGTCTCGTTGTCTTTTCGAAATCTCACTCCAATTTTGAAATTGTTATATAAATAATATATGTATAGAATGCTTTGAACTTTAGTTATCATATATTTATTGAATTTAACCCACCTACATATAATATTTCATGGATGGATTTGCTAATATCTTTATAAACATTGAATAACCTTCCTCAATTCTTAATGAATGTAATGGTACAGGTCATAGTCCCCTTCTCTATTTATATTGCCACCTACAAGTTGACGACTAACAATGTTGGGCCTGTGATGTCAACAAGGAAGCAATGCTTAAATCTTAAATTCATTATTCTAAAATCTTCACAAGTTTCATATATACGGGCCTTATAATATTGTTATGTTCAACTCACATGTACTATGATAAATACATTGTTTTAATATATTTTTTTTCGAACCATTTGTCTTATTTAATGAAGTTACCCACGAATTTTCGCAGAGTTAGATACATATATAAAACACTTATAACTGTACAGTTCAAGCAAGTTATGGATAAACATGGTGAAAATTGTAATAGAAGCTTCTTGAAGTGTTTTTATCAGGAATTATTACTGAATAACATATCGAAAATCAGACAAAATCAACTCATGGGAACACCTCAAAATAACTAGTTAAAAATGGCACACTGAATACTTTCCATCTGAAATGGAAGGTAATTAATGTGCACAGCTATCTCTGTATTTGTAGAGTAGGGAGGGTGAGTGTAAACCTACAGCACTTAGGCCACATGTGACCCATTGTACATCCTTCCGATGAGTTGTCCTCCATCGTCCATCCTGTCCTTTCCAGGAAGGTGGACAGGTCACTGGGAGACATCTCCTTTATATCGGCAGGTGTAGGCCAAGACTAGCCGAACACACACTCTCTTATTGACGATAACTCCGGGCACTCGCACAGGATATGCCTGACAGTCTCATCTTCCTGTTCACACATCCTGCATAGAAGTGTGTCCACTAGCCCCATATGATGGAGGTGTTTCCTTAGTTGACAGTGGCCAGTCAGATATCCTACTATTAGGCGTAGATTTTTCCTGGTCATCGCCAGATATTTCTTCGGCGCCAGCTTCCCAGGGTCGCGATCCTAGCAAGATTGCCTCCTTTGATTCCATCCCATCTCTTTAAGGATTGAGCATGGGTGTAACATTTGACTAGTTCCGCAATTGTCGAAGTCATCAGGCCGTAGGTGCCACTGGGTCCTAAAATTCTTAGTCCAGCCGCTTCCTTGGCTAAAGAGTAAGCAATGCGATTACCTTTAACCCACCTCAGGATAATGTTATTATCTACCGAGGCTTTGGCTGAATCTTGGTGACACTCTAGTACTAGCCTTGAGGTGTGCACAGCTAATAGAAATATATTGTTTCACTTCGACTTGAACAAAATTATTCAAGCTACTTTTGGAAAATTTTAGGAATTTGAAATCAATGTGAAAGCCAAAAATTTATTACTATCTTCATCGTTTTCATGGTACCCACAATCGAAAGAAGGTTTATTGTTGTTTCAATCTTTATTTGACACCCCCAAAAGCTTATGAGTAGGAATGCTTCGCTGTCATATTATTCAATATCTGACTTGCAAATAATTCTGCATCAGCATGCAGCTCAGGTTCATTCATCAGTTTGAGAAAACATAATGATTGATATCTGTTCAGCAGTTCACCCTGTATAGTCACTAACCTCCCGGATGCCAGACACAACCCTGAGGTCGACGAGAAGAACAGGCAGAAGTTTACAAGCATTCAAACTGAACAGACACTAAATTACTATTTCACATTTTTATCTTTATGTTATTGAATAAATAAGCTAATGTCGTTTTCACAAAACTAAATTCAGTGCAACTTCATTACAATACCCAACAATATCGTTCAAATGTCCACCACGGCTTCTCTGGGTGGAGCACATCCAATTTTTCATGACTCTGACGTATAAATCAGGCTGAATTTGACCGATGACATGGGTTGTGTTGGCTTTGATGACCGCTGTGGTTTGTGGCTCATTCGCATACACCTGCGACTGACGAAAACCCCACAAGAAAAAGTCTAACGGGGTAAAATCGTACGATCTTGGTGGCCAGTTCACATCACCTCCACGAGAGATGACCATACCCTCAAATCGCTCGTGAAGAATATCCAATGAAGAATATCCAATGTGGCATGAGTCGTGTGGCACGTAGCGCCATCCTCTTGAAACCACATGTCGTTGGTGTCCAGACCATCCAATTCAGGCCAAAAGAAGTTGGTAAACATCTACCTATGGTGTTCGCCCCGACAGTTATGATCTGACAAACGTCCTTTTCAAAGAAATATGAACTGATGACGTCGCCAGCCCAAAATCCACACCAAACAGTGACTTATTCGGGATGCAATGGACGCTCTTGGATCTCGTGTGTCCCAAATTCGACAATTTTTCGATGTCAATTGCCAAACTACTCCAGAGTCCATTCAACAAACACACGTCGCTGTCAATGGTGGTTTTCCTCTACTTCCTCGGTCAGTTGAATTTTGTACGGGTGCAGGCCCAAGTCGCGACGCAAAATTCGCCAAGTTGTGGTTTGAGAAAGGCCGAGTTTTTGTGAGCGACATGAAATCGACTGACTCGGATTCTCCTGCAGTCTCTCACAGATAGCGATTATGTTTTTGGCAGATCTTGCGTTTCGTCGACTTGATCGATCGCTTCCAGAACCAGTGGATTCGAATTTATTCAACGCATTGCGAATAGTGCTCTCGGTAGGACGATTATGGCGGCCGTAAAATGGACGAAGTGCGCGGTACGTTGCCCGAACATAACACCCATTTTCATAAAACAATTTCAATATTCACACGTGTTATTGAATGCTTTATTCATCCATGGTGATTGGACCAAACAGACTCAATAAATGACAGCTAATTTGACAGATCTAGCTTTGACAAGATGGCCGTTATCAATTGTCAACGTTAGGAAGTCCCTATTGAAAGATCCTATATTTTTCAGACTGTGGGAGATGAACAATCCCAAAAGGTCGATTAGAAAATCTGATTTCCCTCATAAACAATGAATTTGGTTGGATGTCATTAGACGAACTATATTACCTTTTTCATTTTGTTAGTGAAGCACAAAGTCGAGCCATACTAATTTAGCCAGTTTAACCAGGTCATGTTCATGCTCAACGGTAGATTCTGTTTCAGAAAAACAGTGAATTGATACAAAGAACAGTCAGTACAAAATATATTTCATTGAAACATAAGAGATACATGATAATTTCCACTATTTACTGTCATTTAATATACTTGCTATAGAAACAGTGGAACAGTTTCTCGAGAGTAAAGAGCCAAAACAGGAGATTGACTACAAAAACAGTAAAAACGGCGTTTCTGATAGATGGCACAAGTCTTGAACATATTATCATTTCATTATTCTGATAACAGAATATTGTGCTCAAGTTCATAACGAAATTGTCACTTTAATGCTATCCACTCACCGAGCAAGAAGGTTTCATTTCGAGATTTGTGTACCAGTAGTTGATGTTTGCACCCGTATATTTTGAATTGGTTTGAGTTGGATTGAAAAAAAATCAATTCTGAAAGTACTCTGCTATTGTTTCCAAACTTTCTGGTTCTTCACCAAACTTCCTTCATTCTCGATGCCATTCTTGGGATTATGAATATCTTGAGTGCGGCCTCCTGACTTTGAATAAAAATAGATATCCCTTTATATAAAAATAGATACCCCTATTGTGTTCTTCGTGTGTTCTTATCAATATGTTCTGTTTTTGTAAATAGTATCGTTCTATTCTAGCTAACCATTTTTTTTCTATCGAATTCACAAAAAACAATCAATTTGAGTTTGCCCTGCCATCTCTCACATGGAGACCACATTAAAGAGTCTACCACAAATCGTCGTACAGATTTCTATTTTACTATTCGTACCAATAGTTAATAGGTGGTACTACCTCCGGTAGTGGAGAAATGATTAAGTTTGATTCATTTTTCATTCAAGTTAAATCATATTTTACATTGAAAATTTGAACCTGCCCAGAGCTGTTAAATTTTGTCATTATAAAATATGTCAAGTTCACAGAACGAAAGTCATTTTTGTGGAGGATAATCAGTTTTTATCGACCTTCTTTGGTTATTTTCACGTTCCACAAGCACAAAAATATGAAAATTGTGATAGAGAACCTTTTACAGGTCTGAAAAAGGCAAACATTTCAGTTCACCTTGATAAGGTAGTGCGTAAATTCAAATTATTTTTCACAAAATAACGTTCTCTTCATCAGTAACTTGTATTTAAAAATTTTGCCTATCACAAAACGAGCTAAGAAATTATACAATACTTATTTTGAGTTTCGGAGCCCAAAATTTGCCTTCGTCTTCTGAAATAGACAAAATTCATAAGTTTGTTCTTGGCTGATATTTTTTATTTCTCAACTTTCCTACAAATGAAAATTTTTATAGTTTGCAGATTGTGAAAATTGGAAATGCCCAAAAAATCAATAAACATATGGAATGTCTTTAGAACCGTCTTAGGAATCACACGTTGAAAGGTAATACCTCGTTATTCCTTAGCTCGCACAAGCTTGGACTTCTGAGGGTTGTCGTTCATAAGGGTGCTACAGCTAGTTAATGAAAAAACATATTTTGAACATATATTTTAAACAGTGTCAAGGATGATTATAAATCAAATTATTTCTACTACCACTTCAAGCAATAACATCCTGGGTTACAATTCTTGTCTGGCAGTTAAACCGAATGCGTGTAAAGTATACAGAGATATATCAAACTGAAATTTCGGTTGACGATTTTAATCACAGAATGTTGCGATATTCATTTTAGAATTTAGATTCATCGCTCTTTCATGAGAATATATCTCATGAAATTCTGGGAAATGTCATTATTTTTTTTTATTTTCATTTACATGTTTTCATAAGAAAAATTCAATTCAATTGAAATTTTTTATTTGTAATATTTATGATCGTCATTCGAATTTCAAAATGATGTGTACAAATTGCAACGATACGTGTCACATACGTACCTGCACCTTTTGTGCAGATACGTATGTACGTATGTACGTATGTGTTATGTCTTTAACATAATTTACTTCAGTCCACGATGAGTACTTACCTGCTGGTTTAATAATAACTGAACTCCAAAATGTCAATCTCTGAAAACAGTATACATATGTATTGATGAGATGAACTAATGAGACCTAATATTATCGAATCGAAAAAACTTTCTTTAAGTGACTCATTTGTGTAAATTCTATGGAAAATTTCTTCATGATAACACTACGTTTTTTCATAAAACTGTTGACAATTGTTAAAACTTAACAACCATAATCATTCATCAGATGTCCCACCAGAATTCATGTTGAATATTTGATCGATGTTTCACTAACAGGGCCAGTCACTAAGATTTATCAGGTTTGCTCATGAAATGCTATGAACTAACTATAAACAAACACTAAAAAGCAGTCAATATACATATCAGCATAACCCAGCATACTAAGCCCCAGTTGAACATAAGCCTTGAAACAAATATTACCTAATCCCGTTCATGACTCCCGAGTGATTAGATTCGATTATGTCATAGTGTCACATCACCTTTCCATAAATGAGGTTACCGTTTTTACTTGAAGGGTGTCGCGCCAAAATCACAGACCCAGTAAGTCAGCTATGCTCCATGGCCAAGGTAGCGGAGAGAGTAGTCCTGCAAAGGTTGGACTAGGAGATCGAAGACAGTTAGGTTTCGATAGGGCACATTCTACCGAACTTCAAGCCCTAACATTGGTTGAAAACGCAATCCAAGAAATGAATCAAAGAAGACACGTACACATCATTTTGTAAGACATCTTGAAGTCAGTCCTACCTGAAGGACTGAACATTCACAATCAAGTTAGACAATATCCGCTCGCCGCCTAGACAGATAGAGGCTGGAGTACCGCAGGGAGCAGTCTTCTCCCACACTGTATATATCCTTTAGGTCAGCGATCTCCCGAGAACTAACCACGTCGAGGTCTCTCTGCCCTATGCAGATAACACCGCCCTGATGTCTTCGTCTATGGAAAGAGAAAATCCGGGTAAACCCTGTAAAAACTCAAGCAATTGTATTGGGTAGGAAACGCACCCACCCGCAATTAAGAGTCAATATGGCAGGACAAAACATCGCCTGGAATTCTGGGACATACTATAGACCGCAGATTTACTTGGACCCAACATATACAAACCGTGAAGACTTGAGAGAACGTGAGGATATCTCAGCTACATCCTTTCATTAACCGCAAAAGCAAGTTAAGAACAAAGTTTTATTCTTTTAAAACGATGTTAAAACTAGTGATTACGTATGTCTCAGGAGCAAACAAACATGTTTAAGTCCTGAAAGGGGTCCAAAATAAAATTCTAAGGATGGTGACAAACGCTAGGTGGTACGTACAAAACATCAACATATGAGGGACTTGAACTTGACAGTTTGGCAGACTATACAGACCCGAAATGGTACAGTTTTTGAAATTGTCGAAAGTCATCAAAATCCATTAGTAGGGGCCACGGTGGACTACGCTATCGATAACCCAACTCGCTTCAAAAGGCCTCGCATGTCTGTTAGGTGAGGTTACTGAGTAACCTCGAAAGCTTTTAAGCGATGAACTTAGTTCATCAATGAAGTGCGTGCTTTTGAAGATATAATTACTGGAAGTTTCGCCCTCTAGAAAGGACTGAAAATGTTCAGAACATTAGCGGGTATTGGAAAGCATTCCATAACATTTCAGAGCATCACGGAATATTGTGGAATATTCGGAACGTTGTGAAATGTTCAGACTCAGTCTGGAACTTTCGGGAAAACCTCCCAGAGCATTTTGGAATGATCAAGGGTGTTATAT
The DNA here is from genome assembly GCF_000500325.1 of Leptinotarsa decemlineata. Classification (NCBI taxonomy): domain Eukaryota; kingdom Metazoa; phylum Arthropoda; class Insecta; order Coleoptera; family Chrysomelidae; genus Leptinotarsa; species Leptinotarsa decemlineata. The sequence goes on from NW_019289897.1 coordinate 179,110, forward strand.
GGAGAGGAGATACTTCATGAAGAAGGTTACCTCGCGATAGTTTTTTTTTTCTAAGGACAAAACACAAGCACTACAGGAAAATCCTCAAGGCGCTCTAAGAGCGGTGTCTGTGCCAAAGTAGTGATTCACATTGGATTTGAATCGCTGGAGATTGAATTCATTTGGAAAAACTTTCTCAGGAAGTTTATTCCACATAAACGCAGTTCTCCAGATGAAACAGGAAAAATCCCTTTCTTGTATGACAGGTAGAAAAGACTGCAAAATACTGGTGCGTTTATTTGCGCACTTTTTAAGTATGATGACGAGCACTTGTTGATATTGAGTTCTTTCAAAATTCGCCACACTTGACGCTGTCGAAAAGTGATTTCCGGCATTGTGAATTCTAGTGTGGAAATAGTGGGTGGTGCCTTTCCCATAAAATCAACTGTGGAATAGAACGCAAATTGTTCAGCTAGTAGATTTGCTTTTTCTATGGCTGTTGTTGCAATTGAACCATCCGCTCGTGTTAGTGGTGAAATTGTGAATTTTGTCAAGTTCCCATTAACAGCTTTAGCTACCGACCAGAAGGATCTAGACCCGTTGGGATTGCCAAGCAGTTTATCCCTGATTATTTGATTGTGAAATTCCAAGCAGCTGTTGCGAGCATTAACAAACCTAGTTCGGTTTTCGGCACTGGGATTTTTGCACCGGTAGGCAATATTTTTGAAGGGGACAGCTTGCTGGCAATTTTGTTGAACCCAGTTAGTCCCACATCTTCAACGGAGATTTTGAAATGTGACTAATAATTCAGTAAGTAATGGAAGTAATGGAAATAATAAACTTAAAAATTTACTGAATGACCAATTGGATTTAAATAGACCACCATTAGTGAACTTGTTTTCTTAGAAACCAACATTGTATTATTATTGATGTAGAATTGAATAAATCTGGTCTAGGTACTCATAATTGAGGATGTACCAATATAATAGTTGAGAAGATGCTTTAGGTAATTATGATCGAAGAAGTTCCTGAATAGGTATCTCTCACTCATGGTTACGTGTCGTATATAGAAATTGAGTGAAAATAGAGTGAAGAACTAACTTTCTTGTTATTCACTACGAAAATTCACTGTGATAGCGGAACTTGTGATATATTTTTCAAAATAAAGTTTGTGAAGATCAAATCATAAGGTGTAGTTTATGAAATTTATGTAAGTTTTCGGGGTGAACATTTCATTGATCTAGCTTTATTTGTTTATTCTGTTCATGAAAGGATGATATCCTGAAAATGTTCGAGAAACAAGAAGATTATTATTTATATCCCTACATATTGAATACATCCAGCTAATAATTGGTTGTTATTTCGAAAAATCACACATCTCAAGTGACAGTGTTCTTTGTTGCCCTGATTAACCTTCTGACACTTGAAAAAACAACGAAATAATATGGTTACATAATATGCACATGTGTATACGTGGAGTACGAATGAAGTTGAAGGGCGGGTGAGAATTTATGGGCTCATCTATCATAGAAACGCGCATATAAATCAGATTTGTGAATTATGGCTGGTATTCCCTTAGTCTGTTTAAGACTACATAAGCTGGTTCATCCGTTTTCGACACAATTGTTCCATTCTCTTTCCTATGTGCGGCTTTGCTTTCAAACGCTGGATTAAACAGTTTTCGAACGGTTTCATTGACATGGGAGTGGGATTTGTTATGTGATACAATTATTTATCCAGTTAAACTCACAAAATATATTTTGGTCCGAAAATGAGATTCCTCAAATCAGCTACCTTGTGAACCTTAAGAACCATTGAAAAATATTTTTTTAAAGTTTGACTGCAACATTGGTTTATATGAGATATCTTCATGAAGAATAAGAGATGGGTGATAATTTCTGCATTGAGGTTATCTTAAATATTATATCCAGATTTGGAGATATATTGAATTTGAAACAATTGGCCGTAATATTCTTTTAATGAAATTAATAGGTTATGACTATTTATNTATAATGTTAGTAATATGTTAGGTTGGGTTAGGTCCAAAGTAAGTGGGTCTATTCGACCCTCCACCGCAACCCACAAGGATTTATTGTGGTTCACACCTAATGACATTCGACCAAATAATAATAATAATAAATGTCTTTATTATTCACAACTGATAAGGTTCAACAGTTAATGAACAGTATGGAAAGAAAAGGCGAAGTTCAATTTTTATAACGATAAATCGTTATTAATTGCTCTTAACGAAGCCGATTAGTTTGTAAGGTGAGTGGTCTTTCAGGCCAGATGGTGAGAGTACGGCTCTGCCGAACTCTAAAAAACTGATTCGTTCCCCAGCGGGGCAGGCACAAAGTATGTGCTCTGCTGTTTTATTTTCCACACACTGTCTTCCGACAGTCCGAGTCTTTGCATATGATTATAAATGACAGTGACCTGTAAGAAGGCCTGTTAGATATTGTAGTTCATCCCTACTGCAGTCCAACAACTGTTTGGTATCAAGCTTCGAAGGGTGAATAAACGCCTTAGAGTGAGCCAATTCTGAAAAATTGTGCCAGAAGTCCATAAATCTCCTTGCCATCCAGGTGTTCAATCTTTGTTTGGCAAAGCCTTAAGTGATGCCAATGACAGGTTCTGGTATGACGAAGCTGCTTGCAGCACCCTCCTTTGCAAGGGAGTCAGCAACCTCATTGCCTTCCAGGTCAGTATGGCCAGGAATCCAGACCAGAGACAATCTGTTAAGTCTTCCTATCAAGGAGAGTCGTTTTTGACAATATTCTACCAGTATAGATGTTGCTCGGTAGGAACCAAGAGCTTCCAACGCCTCTTGACTGTCCGAGAATATTTTTATTTACTTGTGTATGAGATTGGATTCTTCCAATCTCTCCGCACACAATTCAATAGCGTTAGTTTCTGCTTGAAATATAGTCGCATAGGTTCCTAGGTAGGTTGATATCTATGTCCTGGGTCTGCGACTGAAAACACATGCACCAGAACCGGAAGGTAGCATCCTTTTGACATTATCCTACACTAGTACTTTGCAGGTCTTTTTGGGAATGAATGGGTTGTATTATATTTTACTGTGTTATAAGTCTAAAATGATGATTTTTGGAAAGTCGGTTCATAAAAAAATTATAAAAATCACAGAAGATTAGATACTTACAAGTATAATATATTTCTCAGTGTATTTTTTACATAGTCTAAATTAAATAAACCATTAGACATAGCGAACATTCACCTCCATCAATCAGGGATCATCCTGTACTTTGCAAATCCATATGAATGAACGAGTGAAGTGGTCTCATGAGGCGGTTCGCGACTGACGCGGATAAGCTATTATCTATCGATGGGAGGGGGTTGTACGCTACCATTCAATCAGCGTCTGGCCCTCAGGGACGGGGAAAATTAAGTAACCTTGGTTGCCCACATGTGATTACGATATCACCCGGTACAAATACCACCTCTCGGGAGTCGGGAGTCGGTGGCTTCTTGATATTCCGGGAAAAATGCTTCAAATTTGGAACCCTTCAAAAAATTTGCAGTATAGGATATCTTGTTATATTTTCAGCAAGAATTTTCACATTTACTAGGGTTAGGAAAGTGCTAGATGCCAACTCAAAAGGAGGGTGGTAATCTGGGACACAAACACTACAGGAAAATCTTCAAGGAGCGCTCTAAGAGCGGTGCCTGTGCGAAAGTAGCGATTCACATTGGATTTGAATCGTTCTCAGAAAGTTTATTCCATGTACACGCAGCTCTCCAAATGAAAGAGTTATCAAACAGGCAAGTTCAAGGTGTACTGAGTTGAACCTCAAAACGATGAGCAGCCACAGTCCGTCACGTATTTCTGATATGTACCGCTCTTGGTGGAATCAAATGTGCCAAGCCACTTAAAAACTTCTCGTGAAAGTATATATAGAAGAGAGACAAATCTCCAACCTTTCTTCGATGTTCCAGACTCAAGGTTGCAAGTGAGGTTCGCGTCTCCAATCAGGCGGATGGCTCTTTTCTGGATGGAATCCAGCGACTTCAGCGTATGCTTAAGGGCGGAGCTCCATACAAGAGAACAATACTTTAAAGAAGGTCTGGTCTGAGCTTTATAAAGCATCAAAAGTTGCTGAAGTGTGAAGTGTGTACAGTTCTCTGGTTCACAACAGTTTATCGAAGCTTTTGAGAAGCAGCCTTTGTCATTTCAGCGACATGATCGTGCCAAGATATATTGGTGTCAATTTTAACCCCGCAGAAAGCAGAATTGTCTGTCCTGGCATTATTACATCCAGTTCGTTATCTTTCTGGAGAAAATCGATGCGTGGGTTTTTGTGGCATTAAATTGAACCTGGTTACTTTCACTTCAATTCGAAATCACCTCTAGATATTCATAAAGATATGCAACCTCCTGCTGCCAGTAAAATGTACATCCGCAGCCGATGTCCAAGTGAAATTACGAGACAAGTGTGCTGTCGTCAGCAAATCAATGTATTGGATTCCTGGTTTTTTCCAATAAGTCATTGATTTACAATAAAAGGAGGGTTGGAGACAATATGGATCCCTGGGGTAAAGTATTCGAGAGATATCCATCCATGCATACGCAAAAGCAGAACCTTTCTGTTTTATAAAAGCTCCAAACGTAAAAATCAACGATCAACAGGCATTTCATATCAACTTCATTTCGCCCCAGCAATTTTAATAACCAGATCTGCTATGACGGGGGCAGTAGTTTCATAAATCAATGGTGTAATGAGTCAAACCACCGTTAATATAAGAACGGCAGCCGGAGGCATGATTAAAGAGAACAAAATCCGAGCTGGTAGGCCATGGTCAAATGGAACCTGAGGTACCAAACGTTTCGTCGGCTAGTGCGGCAGACATCATCAGTTGTATGTGTGTTGAATGCGAGGACGAAAGTTATATCTCGAAGTCTCAGCAACGATTGACACTGGCTTCAATTACCCTAGGGTTTTTTCATAGAATAAATTGATGTCAAAAAACGTTTCCAAAAACAAGATTATATTCACACACTCTAATGAAAATAAAATAAATTTTAAGTTGAATCAAACCCATCAATTCATTACATTTCACAATTTATATTATGTGGAAGCTTGTCACGAGCTTTACTCATTGAAAAAAGTTTTTTCTTAGAAATACTTATATAGAGNATTATTCTGAAATTCTGCGGTTTTTGATGATAATATACATTTTTAGAGCTGCTGAACTTCTTTGGGAATTCATTACGTTTTTTTTTTTTCGGATTTTTGTTGAAAGTTGTAATTCTATATCTGTTATGATCAAATATTGCTCACAAATATAGAGCACCGTAGACATACCCTGAAAGTGCTATATTCTTTGCAGAAAGAACCCAACCGCCTGATAGGAGACCCAAACACCACAGCAACCTCAATAGATCCAAAACAAACACTTTCCAGAATCATCAAAACTGCAACACTATTCTCAACGCGCTTCTCAGCAACCAATATGGCGTCATTTGGATATGAAGTAAATTGTTTACAACGTCTCCTGAAGGCGCCAACGTGTTGATGAGACGCGCGTTGAAAATAGTGTTGCAGTTCTAATGTTTAAACAGATCACTTCATCTACTGAAGACGCCAACTTCGAAGGAGAAACGCGCGTCGAGAAGAGTGTTCTATCCAGAACGATATGCTTAGAGTTCAACTCACACACTTCGAACTAGACATTTCAAGAGCGCTTTCATATGAAGAACTGTGTTAATAAGAAAAAATCATATGCAGAATAATATTTTGTTCCCTCTGACAAAAATTAAAACAGAAACTTATAAATCGTAGAAAATAATAGAGCGCACGTGAATTTCCAAGTGAACAAAATGAAAATAATTCAATTCCATACGTAAATCTTCAAAATATTTGAAATTGGCGAGGTTTCCATTAAAATTTCATTTCCAGTTCATCAATTGAAAATTTGTTTCATTTTCATTACTCTTCCAATTTTGATTACTATATTGTAAAGCCATTATAGAATTAGCTTATATAATTCAAAACTTTTTGTTAATTGTTAGAAATTTTCTTCTGTTTAATGTTGTTCAGGGAAGAGTGTGACAAAAATTTATTATGGATGTGTCTATGCTGCCAGATTGTATTCTTCAAAATTTGAATATCAAACAAACAATCAAGGAATTTTGAAAATAATTAGTGGACGATCTCAACGAATTAAAAAATTAAAATTCCAACCATTTCAAAAACAAACTAGTCTCCTTCTAAAATTACACCCTTATTTTCCTGCACTATTATCCTTTTATCGATACTTCGTCTCGATGTCCTCCTATATGATTACATCCACAATCAGGAATCATTTGTCTTCGGAATGAGAATCTCTACGCTTACTTCGTTTCGGTTCGGGTTAATTTCATTTGTTTTCTTCGTCGACGTCATGTAGTTCTGCATCCTTTTTTCCTCCCAACCTATTTATCTATTCCCATTCTGATCCACGAGCATCATTCATTTGTCAATAGTGAATGAGAGAGAATGAGTCTAATTTGATGTGATGGTGATGATTATAATCAGTTGTTAGATACTATGTTTCAATCTGGAATGGATTTGTTAGATAAGATGTTCCCCAAGGGTATGGCTCAGGCCCTTTGCTTATATTTGCTACAAAATAGTTTTCAATATTACCAAGATAAACAAGGATGTTTGACTAAGACCAGGGATTTAGATTAGGTTGAAATTTGCTACAGTTATTTGAAGTAATAAGCAGCCTATTTAGCTAGATTGAAATTATTAGATTAAATGCAGTCTCAGTAGGCACCACAGTCAACAATATTGGAAAAAAAGTACGCCATTGACTTGTTGTTGATTTTATTATTCAGATTAATTAACCAGAGATACAACTTTTTCGTCGCTTGTGTTTTCGAGAAAAAAATTGAAGACACTTTGCATGTCATGAACACCTGCTTTGGAAACCAGCTGACAGTGATAGTGTTGTCATATCAGTGGAAGTGAGAGTTGTCAATTAGAAGTGATCCTATCATGAATAATTTTAACAACGGTGAAATGTCTGACATGCAGTTTATTTATGGATTAGCAAATGGAAATGCGGAAGAAGCACGTAGAATTTACCAGGACAGATATCTTGCCAGAGTAATTCCATGTGCTAACACATTTACAACAAGTGATTTTTTTCTCGAAACGAAGCTTGATATGAAAAGAACACAAGCGACAAAAAGTTGTATTTTTAGTTGCTTAATCTAAAAAAAATAAAAAACTACAAAAAAGTCAGTGGCGTTCTTTTTTTCTTAATATTGTTGGCTGTGGTACCCACTGAGACGCCACTGGACCTAAATTTCTATCTAGGTCGGCTAAATAAGCGCCTAACGAATCACCCTTTAAGTTTCGAACCGTAGTTGGGAAACACCCTATATACATGGGTAAATATCGCGACAAACTTCTATATCATACAAATTATTTAATGTGATGAACTGATGGGTGGAAATCAATTTAAAGTAATTTTTTTCTTTTCAAATCACATAAATAAAAGCTTGTAGTTAAAGAAGTTTTTTTAATAAGCAATTCAGTTTTCATTTTTTACTTGTCACGAGACATGATCAATCACTACAACATTTGTTGGATCACCAACGATGTATCACTGACCTTTGCAGAGTCAACCATCTTGGCAAGTTTGCCATATTGGATTTATAGTAAAGTCACTATGTTTTTTTAAATTGTTTTCAGCAAACCCTTCTATTTGATACCCATATCATGGATGTATGAAAAATAACTGGTCTGCCATCTTGAATGGCTCACCATATTGGATTTAAAATGGCGTAATTTTATTCACCAGCAAATTGATAGACATACCGTGTGGGTGCATGAAAAACTAATCCGCCATCTGAGGTAGTATGATGTATGGGATTTAAAGTGACGTCATGGCTCTAACTATGCCTTGTTATCCGTGTTAATAGAGGCACCAAAATCATCAACATTATTCTGAAATTCTGCGGTTTTTGATGATAATATACATTTTTAGAGCTGCTGAACTTCTTTGGGAATTCATTACGTTTTTTTTTTTTCGGATTTTGTTGAAAGTTGTAATTCTATATCTGTTATGATCAAATATTGCTCACAAATATAGAGCACCGTAGACATACCCTGAAAGTGCTATATTCTTTGCAGAAAGAACCCAACCGCCTGATAGGAGACCCAAACACCACAGCAACCTCAATAGATCCAAAACAAACACTTTCCAGAATCATCAAAACTGCAACACTATTCTCAACGCGCTTCTCAGCAACCAATATGGCGTCATTTGGATATGAAGTAAATTGTTTACAACGTCTCCTGAAGNAACAATCGATGAAAGGCGAAGTTCAGCTTATGCTGTTTTTCAACTTAACCTAGGTATTTATGAAATTGAAAAAAACCTGTGAAATAGCAAATAATATTAACAACTAACCATCAAATAATAAGCAATGTATTTGTATTTGTATTTCCTGTATGCAATTTTTGTAAAACTGTTTCAGTGCAAAAGTAAGTTCTGTAATTACCTACTGTTATATAAAAGACATTGTATAATAGTTTGATGATGTCCAACTCCTTAGGCTACCGTGTAGCGAGACGCATGTTAAATAAAATTTATTTTAAGTATTATCATGGATCATGCTTCAAATTTGAAATTTCAAATTTTCTGCTGTGGTTGATAAAATTTTTCAGAAAATGTCAAAGCAACAATCATAACTTAATACGAGTAGGTATGTTGTATAATAATCTTCTATCATTCAAGTCAAGTATCCAATTAGACACTCGCATAGAAAGGGTTGATTTAATAAATTTCTAACTAGACTTCCTCTAACTGAACTGCTATTCCAGTATTAGGCAGACGTGCCTTTGGAGACATATTCCGTTAGGTACGTGAATGGATCACCTTTTTATACACAGCAAAATAATTAACGAGCTACCCTTATACGTCGCCGGTTGAAATTAATTATTCTCCAGAGTGTACGGTGCTGGCCTCGATTTCCAATTAGCCACATCTAGCATGCAAGCCAAGAAGGTCCCTTTCCTCGATGAAGTATTGTCTCCTTCATCGGGATTTGATGGAAGTTTTCAACATAAAAGGGAAAAGATAAGCCGGGACAGAAGAGATTTCGCTTCCTTATTTTCCACAGAAGAAAAGACGACAGATCATATTCGCAATGAATGCAAAATTAACTCTCGCTCGCCTCCTCCCTCTCCACCCCTTTCTATCAATTCATTTTGTCTCAACGCGAAGCGCAGATTTAATGCTCGGTTTACTTTCATTCGAAACGATAATATTACTTCAAACATAAATGAATTCGCCGAATTTGCTTTTCGATCTTAAGGTTTCGCACGTACTGTGCGACAACTTTGGGTTTTCGTCGCTTTTGAGGTACAGGGTGTTGCAATTAATACTACTAGCTTGCACTTCATACACAGTGCAAGCTAAAAGTATCAGATCGGCTGAATATATCCGTTTTTTAATTTTAAATTTTGAGAAGACTGGGATAAGGCGCCCACTTTAAGTATAAACGTTCGCCACGGAACATAAATGAGAATTGAATCACAAAAATATTTTATGTGAATGAAATTGCATGTATAATCAATAGCCACTAACAAATCTATTTTGAATAATATTTTCAAAATATTCTATTTTACCAATTCTCGCAAAGTGGCCGCTACAGTCTAACTATATGATGAAATAATTCACAATACATTAAATAATTCATAACTACATAGACTCAATAACGGCCTTTAACCCGAATACGATGAATAGTACATAAACATGAACAGTAAAAATACATATTATATTGAATATTACTGGAGCTTTTTCCCAACATCGAACCGTTATTTTAACACCTCGACACGTGTTTCGATAACCAAGTGATCATCTTCAAGAGGAAGATGAACTCAGTTTGATCAGTAATATTCGTTACTACACCAAAGGTTCCAAAGAGTGCATCACAAATATATTATATTGCTAAAATTATATAGGCCTATTATGACATTTCGACAAATCACAAATTGTTTTAAACAACATTCTACTTCCCAATATACTATATCCTTCAACGGCTAATTGAGCTGAGCTGGCGATTGAGTTATAATGATAACACTACCCAACCAGCAAACTTGTTTTATAATTCCATGGTGTTGCAACAGTTTTATTTTATTAGTATTTTATAATTACTTCCAAAATGCTTATTGATTGTATTAGATGATCGGTGAACACAATACAGTTGTAGGCTATAAAAGTGTTCTATAAATTTGAAGTACCTCTGAAATAGGCGACAATATCTACATATCTGTACCAAAAATGTATATGTTTTTCACCCAGGTCGGAATTTATTATAGTGGTCTCCAAGCATTGGTAAACCTGAATCCTGTTTATAAAATTTGTTGTTGAACTGTTTTAGGCACACATCGAAAACTGTTGAAAATGAGAGGCTTACATTCGTTGTACGGTTTGTGGATCTATATCGAATACTGCACCCGGATGTCACACAGGTAGCTGCTATTGATGCCTACCTGCCTATATACATAAAATTTAAGTATCAACCTAAGCTTTTCTCAAGTTATACAATTTCAATATTGAATAGTCCAACCTAGATTTGTTAAAGTTATAACATCTGTCGGGCGTCCTGAGTCGCACACGTTTTTTTTCAAGATTTATTTTATTTTTACATATTTTTGTCAGGTTCAGATCTGACATTGAATAACATTATATTTGAGTTAATATTTTGATTCCATTTATATTCACTTGTTCATATCAAAATTTCATAACCCCTGAAGATTGGTATAATCATTTATTTCCCCTCTATGTTACTGGATCCATCCCGTATATGTTCCTATTTCTGTTCCTGATTTTCTGCCAAGAAAATATATACGGTTGAATTGGATAAAGGCATTGATCCAATATAGCACTTGCCCACGATTGAGGTGCATATCGCTGACAAACCACGTTACACGTCTTTGCGGTTCATTGAATTCGGTACTTTAAAGGGAATGCGATTCGTATCGCGTTCCGATTTCCGTGCAGATGTATGGAAAATGATTTTTGAGTCAGATTCTGGATTAGTCGGGGAAAAGTATGTGAGAGGAGCATTTTAAATTACCCCAACTACCGAAGTTTTTGTTAGGAATGCCACAAAATATACATCTACAGTTGGGACAACAAAAGATTACACATGCGCCAACAATTTGTTAATAAAGAATCGAAACAACATGACTACGATTTCAAACAAACTAGCTTTTCAATGAAGAACTGTCGCTTTCATTTTTGAAATTCAACTCCATTCCTGGGGTATAACCTACATATTTTCAACTTTCATCAGTAACATTGAAATTATTGAATGTTATGATTCACGGGATAGATGTATGTATATATGTTACTTACTATATCACATGTTCTTCCGATATAAGGAGTTTATGTTAAGCTTCGAGTTCTAGAGCTACAAAATTTTGGTCCCTACTTTTTCACTCTGTCCAGGAATTATATGACCATATAGCGATGATGAGAATAATTTCGGAAAACATATGTATTGTAATACATACCTCAATTCGTCATTACAGTGGCTACAAGAATTTGAGGTCCGTATTTAAAAAAATAGTGTTGAATAAATTTGTTGAACTGAAAGGCGCATTGCATATTGGTTCATATCAAATTATGAAAATATGAAACAGTATTGAAAGTACCCCTGCTTTTTTATATCATTTGAAATGGAGGCGGTAGAGCCAAAAACGAAATTTGACAATTCTAGTTTTTTGCAAATATTTCAAAAACAAACACCGACATTCTCGATCTGAAAAAAGATTATTCTAGTTTCCCAACATGTATAATTATTATATAAACATGACAACTTTACGTAAGATAGTTTTTTCTCTTGATAAAGTAAATAAAAGTGAGATTATAAATAGTAAATTTTCAAAAGAAACTTTCGATGTGATTTTTCTTCAGTTTTATACCCAATTTCATTTCACGTGGCCGATACTTGATTGATCTCCACTACAGATATTTTTCACATAGACATTTCACTCAACCACAGCACTATAGATTCTTCAGGAATTTTAATTATACTGTTAATGTGAAGCTAGCGATCCGCCCCAGCTCCGCACGGGTGCAATGCTGATACTAAATATAAATATTCGCCCACCAAAAATTTAGGGGCATGTAGAAACAGTGATGAAAAGGTTTCAGTCATTTTAACGTATCCATAATGTTGCAAAGCAGCTATAATTTTTTTCTAAAAAAATCACTTTTATCTTAATTATTAGTCTTAAAAATTGGTGTTTAATGTCTATAGCCGTGCAAGTAGCACACCTGTTAGCAATACAAAAACCGGAAACCCTTCCACGCACAACCATATCGGTTTTAGTGGAATTCATCCTGCCCTTGTTCATTGTCTGAGATTACCAATAAGCATTATTATTTTATTGAATATATAGGCTGTCAGGGCTGGCTTCAATGTTTTGGTTGGTTTCCGGGTTTTTCTGTGGTCTTCTGTGGTTATAATCTTCAAACGTTTCGGCTGCAACTACGACAGTCATCTTCAATGGCGTGGTAGAAGTACTCTTGTTGACGAATCAACTGATACGTCAACTGTCACTTCCACGGCAAAATCCGGAAAGCAACGAAAACGAGATGAATTTTTTTTATGAATACGCCTTTTTCTCCCGCGGCTGGCGCCCCAATTGAATTATTTCAAAATCCTTTCTAAAATTTACCGGTATGGAGTAACAGTGATGAAAGGGTAATTTTCATATGTAAACGCACCCCCTTTATCCCCAGGGGGGCGCCCTAGTTGGAATATTTAAAAATCCTTTCTTATAGCACATCTACATTATAAAACAAACCAACATACGGAATTTCAGCCTCCACGCCGTCGTAGGGGCACCGCGAAATATTCAGTTAAAAAATACATTGTTTTCATTCCACTCCGCATCCGAAAGTTTTCAAAAAAGTCAAAATTTCAACAAAAATTCTGGGTGCCTAAACATATCAAAATATGTTTTCATAGCAAAATGTGACTTAGTGCTGGTGCTGATTACAGATAAAATTAGTTGTGCTCAGAATAAATCAGTTGTAGTTACTGTAGGTATTTCATAGATGAAATCATTTGCCAAACTTTTTTGCATTGTTTCCTCAATTTCACTACCCTAAGAAAATGTTTTATTCCAATGTATGTACTCATTTTGTCATTTAACATACAAATTACACCACTTCTGAGTCAACTCACCAAACCACTCAGTATATACCGAAAAACGTTCTCAAACACAATAATCTTTTTGACTTCGGAACAAGAGGGTGGTAAAGGATGGAAATCTGATTAAACCATAAATTCGAGAAGGTTGAAGTATTAAGCATAGGTTGCGTTCTCTTGCTAATTGGGTGAAACCCTATAGGTCTATATAGAGTTGATAAAATCAGCGTCATTAACTTCTTACGAATATGATAAAAGAGGTGGAATATGGTGACAGGGAGGAAAAAGGTATGGCAGTGGCGTAGAGGAAAGAACTAGAAACAGTTGGGGACTATCCAAAAGCTGTATGCACACAGAATACTTAATAATTTTTCAGAGGAGTGGGTTGAGAAGTGATAAGTAGTCTATGGAAACCGACATTGCGAATGAAATTCGAAATGTAAATCTTCCCAGTGAATTCGTAACACAAGAATTCAACCATTGTTTTTAGAAAAAACGTATTTTTACAGCCCATAATACTGAACTACATTCAATTGTAAAAAAATAGTTATCTTCAGACGGGAATTAGAATATGACCACGATGTGAAAGGGTACTTCAATGTCAAATTTTGCAATATACATGCATTTTGCAATATGTTCAACGACAGTAATTCAACGTTTGATACGCAAATTACTGCTTTGAAAAAAGAAATTATTTTCTGGTTGCTTTGCCATAAATGTCATATCTCGTGAACTCGGATTTTCAGCAGCAATAAGTGCATACTATTCACTAATGGAGAGTCACCTCCGGTATGGAATTCGTTTCTGCGGCTCAGGCAGCCAGATTCTGATGCAGGGTATATTCGTTATCTAAAAAAGAGTTCAAATCTAAGATGCATGACTCGTATAGGCCACTTTCTGCAGAAATAAAATATCAACATTATTTGAAATATTCCTTTTAGAGACTGTCTGCTTACTTCAAACATAAAGAAATGTTTAAAAGCCATACAGAAAGGTCTGCGTAGGGATAAAAAACTTGCCCACTGCCCACATCATCTTTGACCAGGCAGTCTCAAATCTATAGAAGTTGACAAATATATAATCATCTATCAAAACATATTACATCAATTAATGTACTTAAAAATTTAGAAATCAGTAAAGAAAGTGGGAAAGTGCTTCTACAGTTTGGAAGAGTGTTTTGCATACAAATTTTAGTCTTTCGGTAGACCACGATGTATATTACGATTTATATCAAGTAATTTTGAAATTATGTTGTTCAATTATACATATTTGTTCATTTTTTCTTATCTTTGTTTTTTGCTTGTTTTTTTTTGTCTGTTATTTTCAATCTTTGATGTATTTTTGAAAATACTGTATGGTCTTAAAAAAACAACATTTTATATATTTTTAACATTTTCTGTATTTATAAACATGACTCCTTTCGTCGACAAAATGTATTACATTTTAAACAATAAAGATCTATCTATCTATCTATGTAGACATGTTTCGTTTCTGGAAATTCATTTTTCATAGTGAATACTATTGATTAGTTGAAGCTATTGGCTCTGTAAAATAAATTGGTAGATTCGAATATTTTCAATTATTCAAAGATATGTGATACTAAAGAGATGCTGGATTTTTCGAAAGTTTTTGATACTATCAAACATAATCTCTTATATACCAAATTCTAATATTTTTTTTTCTGATAGTTCGCTTACAATGATGAGGGTATATCTGACAAATCGAAAACAGAAGATAATATCAAATGGAAAACCCTCTGAATCTATTGAAATTGAAGCGGAAGTGTCATAAGTCAGTCAGTATTCTCGGACTCCTAATTTTTATTATTTATGCCGCTGACATTCCAAAATCTGTTATTATTCATTATATTCAGACATAGGAATCTTGATAGTAATTGCACGTTGAATGGGAAGACTTCGTCAAACCTCAGCTCTTGAAAGTTTAGATTCTGAGGGTTGTCGTTCGTAAGGGGGCGACAGCTGATCGAAGCATTGTACCCCAGCTTGTAACTAATAATGATCTAGGATATGGCCAAATTATATCAAATCAGATCATAGTGAGCTGTCCTTAAAAGAGAGAGCCATCGTAGACTTCTTTGTAAAAGAGGAACAATATTTAGTAAATTGTTTTGTTATATCTCCAAGGCAAACTAACACCACCGCTGTGACCTCTGACAGATAACGTCCTCATACGAGGTCCGGCTTTTAAATAACGAGACTGATCACCTAGAGCGCGTCCTAGATCGGGGGGGAAAAAACTAGTAGCATTGTATATAGACTATACAAAACTAGTACTGCGTTGGGTATCTGGAAATCTTGTCTATTCATGTATCAAAACACGTTTTTGTCACTATTATAGTATTTGTACAGTAGCAGTTTGAAACGAATGTGTTTTTCCTCGTGTCGAAAACCATGTGTGTCGAAAAACAGGAGCAAAGTATCAATTTCAAACTTCCTGTTAAATTGAAAAAACCTTCGACTGAGTGCTACACATTGTTGCGAGAGGCCTATATGGGGACAATTCTCTATCTCGTGCACGTGTTTTTAAGTGATGTAATAGCTTCATATAGGGCCGAAAGAGCACTGAAGATAGCCAGCGCCCAGGTCGCCCTGTCACTGTTTCAACTCCGGAAAGAGTAACCAAAATCAACCAAATTGAGCGTACAGATCATGAATGAGCATCCGGATGATTGCCGAGGCTGTAAACGCCGATAAAGAAACGGTGTGAAAAATTTTACACAAGGAATTACACTGACAAAAGTTTGTGGCGAAGTTAATACCAAAAAACCTGACTCCTGACCAAAAGCTCTTGCGTGAACAGGTCTGCTCACATTTCCTTGAAAGGTTAGGTAATGTTGATCGCTTTTTTTATATTAACGTTATCTTGATGACTGAATGGATTCCAGAGGGCCAAGCTCTCAACTAGACTTTCAATTTGCCAGTTTTGACAACACTGTGAGAACGAGTTCGTAAGAAACGGCCTGAGTTGTGGAAGTACAACTCGTGGATTTCGCACCAGGACAACGCACCTGCCCATAAAGCGCTATCTGTGAAGCGGTATTTGGCCGATAAACGCATTCCAGTGCTCAAACACGCGCCTTACTCGCTAGATTTGGCACCGGGCGACTTTTTTCGTTTCCGAAGATAAAATCTGGTTTGAAAAGAACCCGATTTGAGTCGATGGAAGCGGTAAAACAAAACGGCAGAGCTCCTGAAAGCCCTCAATAAAAAAGACTTACAGCACTGCTTCGATCAATGGAAAAAACGTATGGAAAGGTGTGTGGCGAGGGAACGGAGTATATTGATAAGGAGCATTCGAATTTAGAATAATTTTCATAATAAAACCCTTTTTCGTAACCAATCTCGCATTATTCAATAGCCGGACTAGTATCTGAACCAATTCTCACAAAACACTAATACTATCCATGATAATAATTTAACAATTTTGGTGTTATTGATTTCCATCAAATAACGGGTCAGTCAATTCATAATTCAGAACACTTATAAATCATACGCATTAACCTCCTCTTAAATCACTCTCTTGATTGTGTGAAAACCGTATGTATGAAAATCCACTCGATAGTTTTCGAGTTTTCCGCGTTCAGGCAGACAGATACGCCGAGAGACTAAAATTTATAACATGTACTGATGCAACATTCAAGATCAAGATACATCCGAACATTTCAAGCGAAATATCCGAATTCTGCACTTATTAATTGAAAAACTATATCAATACTCCCAAAATACAAATCATGATATTATAAAACAACAACAAAAATTAATTGGCGCTTTGGGGCGACTTATTTGATTCCAGTGGAGCATTTTGCTTTTTCAGCTGCAGGAAAACCCGGAAAACTTACAGCACCACATCATCTGAAGATCTTGATCTGCCAATGTCCTCTCTTTCATAAAACAAAATGTGGGGTACTAGGTTGAAATGTTCATCTATTTCGAACCTTCCAAAGAGTTTCTTGCTTCCGTTAGAGGTTGAGTCTTGTTTGAAAATCATCAGTGTTATTATTAGATTGACTGGTGCCTAAGCTATACTTGTTTTCTTATAACAGTCAGTTAGTTTTGCGTATGTTTGGCAATACAGTCGATCATCACCTGTTAAAAGTTTTATTTTCAGATGATTCAATAATAAGCTTTGCACCAACTGGTTATTAGTCATATTAGGAAACGCTAGTTGAAGTTCCAGAACATCACATACGTTTTTGCTACTTATTGAACATTTACTACGAAGTAAGCAAGTGAGGATTTTTCCAGCAAGAGATTTACAAACACAAGACTTTGATAGACTGTACGGAATCATTCATTTCAGAGCTTTCAGTAGAAGTGATTGTGCTATTGTTTTGCCCAAGAATTCGAAACAATCACCAACGAGTATCTAGTGGACTTCAAAGACTCCAGGAAATCGGTTGGAGGGAGAGATTATAGATTCTTACGAAACTGCAGCCGCATGAACAGGTGTTTGTGTTTGGTGAATAGGTAGGAAACATTCTTGTCCTCGTTCATCATTAAAACCTCGTTTTTGAAATTCTTCGTCATGAACAACACTTGTAAATTGCTATTCATGAAGCAAGCAAGTGTTTACTAAATTATCTAATCCAATTTTTTCTCAAGATTTTCAGGATAACTCTCTACTGATTCATAAGGAAGAACACGTTTCACAGAATCTGCATAAGAACCATTTCTCAACTGAAAAACATTTTTTTTTTCATAACTTTTATATAATGACGTTCATCATTCCCATCAAAAATCGAAGTGTATCCCACAGTAATCAAAATGTAATCAAATCCAACATCAGCATTCACTTTTTGCGATCCGTATCAATTTCCGCGATCTGTTGAAACGCCACTGGGCGATATCATCTACAACAATGAGGCGCATATGAAATATCTCATGGTAAATCTCTATTGAACAGTTCGTACACCCTCTTTGGTTTTGTTGCGGTCTTTCTATCAATGGCGGTCTGCCACAAATCCCCCTATTTCAATCTTTGCTCAATGACCATTGTATTTTCACAAAACGTATTTTATGATTATTAAAATCTGACATTACTGTTTAATTATAAATCGGAGAACACCTGCTGCATGCGCGGGACATGCGAAGTCATTCATACAGGGCGTTGTCAGTGCGGCCTACGCTTCATTATAAAACTGTTCAGTCAAGGATGTCACTTCTGCGATGACTTGATTGAATTTATTGACTCAGGCGAGTGTCCCACTGTAGTTCTATGTGACTTAAGCAGGTTTTGACTGTGTTAATGTGTGGAATAAGAAAAAAACCACATTCATGGGTTTCATCTTTTCTCAGCGACAGAATGCAGTGTGTTTCGCTCAAATTTGACAAAGGTGATGTTTATTCGTTTTCAACATCAGAAATGAGGCCGGTCAAGTTGGTAATACCCCAGGGATCTATACTTGGGCCACTCTTTTTTATATTATATATCAATAATATAGACAAGAAAATATATACAATATTCTACAGCAACTGCCTATGCAGATGATATTAGTTTGCAAATTACACATTAAAAAAAGTATTGCCACAGAAATGCTCGATCAAATCAAAAATTGATAGTGAATGGAAACTTGCGATTAGAACTTTCTCATATATCGATAACAATAGTATTATGTTTTTGAAAGTACCTACTTATTCTTAGTAAAAATGCAAAAAGGGCGGATGAAACGTAGAAAATGATGACCCGTCAAAATTTGGATTTTTTTTCTTTATTATGAGGGCGCCTCTCCCGTGGAGGCCCCGAGGTAGTGTAGTCTCGCCTGCTTTCTCCTAAATCCGGCCCCTGGTGCTGCCATCCTATGACATTTCATTGAAAACGCTTTGAGATAATAAACCAATTCAATACATAGCTCTATTCTTTCATAGCTCTACAGAAAAGTTTACTGTGGCATATATCTATATTCTAAGGATAGCTTACAATATCCATTTTAATACTCACATTTATTGTGGTAATTGGAAAGCTACTTAGAAGGATATAATATGAATCCTTATAAAAAAATCGTTTGTTAGCTGGAGCATTTCATGCATATAATAGTTGCCTTCCACACAATACAATAGCTTCCTCAAATATGAAAATGCTTGAGGTAGGTAGCTATTGTATAGCTAAACACCTGTTGCGGTTTTGTAAACTGTCCAGTGAAAATCTCAACAATAAAGTGCTACTCGAATGGGTTCACTGAAAATAGGTCAAAGATCATACGGATATCAATAAAGCCACCAGGTGTCAACGAATCTATTAGACAAGTCATAACTTCTAGAGTATTAAATGTATCAAAATGAGATTTGGTTTAGGTGAATGGTATGATAAGAACAGAGTTTTCACATATTTTTCACTTTCTGGTCACTTCTGATTTCATCGGAAATGGCTCCGGTTCTAAATTTTTAAATGGAACACCCTGTATATTGTATCATTTTTGGATTTCTGAGACAGTTCTGGATCAGGATGTAACATTTTCAAAAATGTTCACGCCTACTCAATAAATACTTATTAAATACATTATTATCAAGTACTTTCCTCAATAATATTTAGTTTATGTTCTTGTTTGTAATCCAATCGCAAATAAATTAGTATCGTTAGATTCGTCAAAAAAGTATTTTTTTCGGAAAGTGCTTATCAAAAAATTATCAACATTTGATTGGAAATACATACTACTATTATTATCATTAATATAACAGTGAATACTAAGAATAAGCTGATTGTAATGTGAGGAAACAAATTCAACAAAAGATAATCAGTTGCTTATACTTGGACTGTTCAAAAAATAAGATGAATGTTCACATTTCACGAGCTAAGTATATTCGATTAGCGATTTTTTTTTCATGTTTGTACACTCGCCTGAACATGTGTTCACAGTTTCAGCTGTTTAGCATGTTTAGTTTCTTGGTGAGAGGTATACAAGTTAAAAGTGTTAAAGCAATACGAAGAAAGCGCTTTGGCATCACGATAATGCATTGCTTGTTCGTAATTTTTTGGCCAAAACCAACACCGTAATCATGTCTTAGCCACGGTATTCACCAGATTTGCTCCCTGTTCACACGATTGAAGGGACCAATGCAAGGAAGATGTTTTGCGACGATTGAGGAGATGAAAACTGAATCGTTGAGAGAGCTTAAGGACATACCTATCAAAAAGTGCATATCAGAACTGCTTCCAGTATTGGGAAAAACGCTATCACAAGTGTATTATATCTGAGGGGTACTTCTTTGAAGGGGATAAAATGGAAATTGGTAATTTTTTAATGAGAAAAATAAAATTTAACCTTATATATATGGTCTGTGGGCAGTTGTTCTGAATTTCAAACTCAGTTTCCTGAATTTCAACCACAGTTTCATGCGTTTCTAATTTCAAATGTAATACACTTTGATTAAACTGATTTCTTTATGTGCAAATATGCATTGCTGTTGTGAAACAGATATTCTCATTGAAAAAACTATGCATGTGACCTCTCATTCTTTTGGAGAAGTTGTCACCGTTTGACCAATATAAAAGTAAGGACACGAACTTATATACTGTCGAACTATCTTACACTGAAGCTTTGTTTTCACTGATTTTATTAAATCTGATGGAATCATTAGTTGGTGCAAATGAATAAAAAAAATAACATACTTTACACAGTGAAGAAGCTTTTAAACCCTACCCTACGTCACGTATTCAATTTTGACCTTTCAAAAGTCCATAGAAAATATTCTCAATTTCATAATCAGGAAGAGATATAAAGATTAATGTTATTTCGGAGGAAATAATGATCCTAAAACTTTCCCATCGGAAGAGGAAAAAAGCAAGAAATATATGTGGAATGCCGGACGGCAAAATGAGTTTTCGTCAGAAGTATGAATATAAGTTTTGACATATCGGCAATGGGCAGCGCACGGTCGACCGTTGACCGGGAAGCGAGGGCATGGGAAGGGGGGAGATTGGGGACTGTATCCCATCTATATCAGGTTCGAAAGCGGCCACTAGTGCTCTCTAGAGGAAACTACTCCACTTTATCTTTCAGTGTTTTATGTTTCAGTTGACAGCAGATAAAAATATTTTGATGACGGATTGCCGGGGTGGGTTTTTTCGTTTCTCCGCTTTTTTTAATAAACAGCTATTAGTTACGTTTTCGGAGTTCTGGATAAAGCTCTTGTGAAATATTGCCTTGTTCAGTTAAGCTAGTGGGTTCCAACAACTGATCTGATTAAAAAAATGCATTCAGAGTTACACTTACAGAATCCGACAATATTTAGATTATTAATATTTATTTGAACAAGATTGTGACTTGAGATGCTCGCATGACACTTATTGTGTTGTACCTACACAAAATTTACTTGCAGTCGAAAAAGCGAATGCATTAGCGAATGTTTGTGAATTACGCGAGAGAGCTACGCAAAACAATAACAATACCTGTTTCATTTCAGAAAAACATTATTCTTTCAGATATCCTTGCGCGACTGTTGTCATATATTCTGATGGATTTTTTTTACGAAAATAAATCTTTAAAACAAAGGGCTGAACTGCAATGAAGCTGTGTATCATTAAAGAACAAATGCTTTTTACAAGGTTATGAACACTTGATGAGTTGTAATGTGTGAACGGCCGATAAAAGAGGACCAAGAATGGAACCTTGTGGTAAAGCACATCGTAGGCTGGGATATTGTGACTAATTTTTGTCTATGAGGATATTGTCTTAACGACAATCTAGCCGTGGTTTGATCATTGCAGAAGCATTTCTAGAGGGACCGATGTGACTCAGTATCATCAACAATAAATTGATATTGAATATATCAAAATACGATGATCTGAAAATTTCTCCACGATATTCAATATAATTGCTAGTGAAGACCTGTCTACAGTTATGTTGGTGATTTTTGGTCCCGTATTTGGGTATATGATGAGCTTGACAAATATTTCAACAGAAAGAAAAAAATATTTTTGTAGGATATGGTGAATACTCGTAGGATATAAAACACACGTGCATGGAGAAAAGCCTTATTCTAGTTCCAACCGTAGCCCTAGTCTTGTGTTGTGTAGGTTGATGTGGTGATATTGTGAAAATATCGATTATATCTACATAGCTAACCATCTGTCTTTGAAACAAAGAATAATATTTTTGAAAGAAAAATTATTCAACTCCGCTTGATCCTACCTAAATGAAGCTGATCCCTGCAGTTCCTTTCTCAGACAACTGCTTCATGTGGGACTTTTTCGAATGTATTCCAAGTGAATTTTCCCTATTTGTTGACCTATTTCTTAATTTGGTCTTATACTAGAGATTTTGGTACTCCCTCAACTGGGTGGAGACTCATATATGCAGCTGATAATACATTTAGCACACTCATCAGTTTTTTCGTTGCTTGTGATACCTGAGTGTCCTGGCATATAGAGAGTGTTAGAGATGTTCTATACCTAGCATTATGTCTGTATTGATGAGAAAGTAGTTTATTTGTCTTCCGTAGGAAAATTGTGATATATTTGTGTGCATTCAGCATAAAGATGAGCAGAACATGTTTCAAGACAATAAGTGAGACCTGAAGTGTATATGCCTGATGTTTTTGAAGCAAATGACATCTGAGATTGATCTCCACTTCTTAGAATTCTGTCCAGTTTTTCCAGGTTTCATAGTAGAAATGGCTCTAATCAGTTTCCATTTTTCGGGTATTTTTAGAAGAGCCAAACTCACGATCAAGATGTTTTCAAAGATCTACAGAGCTTGAAATCCTACACTCATTCAGACACAGCTCTCAGACTGTCTTGAAGAGTTTTCTGCGATGCTTATGTAACTCCATGAAAACAAAGTAACACATTGTTTTTTTTGCATGATACAATGTTTATTGAAGGTGTTTCTTTGGACTATGTCCAACAGCATTCATGTCTCAATTGAAAGTTATCTCAAATTAGAAGAATAGGCATTTTTCGAACGAGACGATTGAATCCCGTTAAGACATGATCTGTTTCATCAAGAAGTTAATGAAGATAATATATAAAAGAGGCAAATTGCCGAACCTTCTTTTCAGAAAATTATGGTTGCTTGTGATGTTTAGATCGTCGATCAGGGGCGATTTTCTCATTACGCATCAAAAGTTGCTGGGGAGTGTAGGATATGGTAGGGTAGATCCACAGTGAGTGGGTCCTTTCAACCCTCCGCTGCAACCCACAAGGAGTTTATTATGACACATATCTATTCAAAGTCAACCAACTGAATCCAGCTTTTGAAGGAAGTCGATTACTTACTTGGTGAATGATCTTAGAGGTTATCTCCCAAGAGTGAGATTCAGCCAAACACTGAGAACCTAACCCAGAATATCAGTACTCCGTACTCTATTACCAGGACCTGATAGACTATGGTACTTTCGCCAGTTGAACAAGACAAATTTGTCGGCCTGGAAAGTATATCTCCTTCAACGCATTTCAGGGAGATGCCTTCCTATGATTGCAACCACTAGGTAGAAAACGCTCTCCTGATATCTTTTCAGGTAACCTGTATCCATTCAGGCTGGAATGTGCAGCTTTGAAATCGTTTCTGTGAACCTTCTTCTGGAATATTATCTATGGCAACCATAATGGTATACTCGTACTGAAAATAATCCAGCTGCGCTAGCAACCGTCTCTTATAAGGTCATCTGTGAGTCAGTTATACCTGACAATACGTTAAATTTTCAGTCGTGCAGGGCTTATTCTTCTCTGGTTTGTGTGAATCATCTTTTGAGCGTAAGAGTTTTGCTGATTCTGCTTCCGCTGTTCTATAATTTATGCAGGACTGATTTCATACGACATCCTGGGGGAGTCCTATGAATAGGGAGTGATAATTTCGCTTCCTGACTAAACTACTCGAGTTTGTTTATAGAATTAGGTATTGGCGAACTGACCTTGATCCGATGTTACAGGTTAGGTTAGGTCTGAAGTGAGTGGATCTATTCGACACTCCACCGCAACCCGCAAGGGTTTATTGGGGCTCACATATATTCACACTCGACCAAATAAACCCAGCTTCTCAACGAAGCCGATTAGTTTGTATGGTAAGTGGTCTTTCAGGTCAGATGGTGAAAGTACGGCTCTACCGAACTCTAAAAACCTTATTCGGTCCCCAGCGGGGCCGCACAAACTACGTGCTCTGCTGTTTCGTCATTTTCCAAACAGAGGCAACACACACTGCCTTCCGTCAGTCCGAGTCTCGGCATATGATGATTCAAATGACAGTGACCTGTAAAAAGGCCTGTTAGACTTCGTAGTTCATCCCTACTGTAGTCCAACAACTGTTTGGTGTCAAGTTTCGAAGGATCAATAAACGCATTGGAGTGAGCCAATCCTGGAAGATTCTGTCAGGAGTCCATAAATCTTCTTGCCATTCGGATGTTCAATTTTTGTTTGGCAAAGCCTAAAGCGATGCCAATGACAGGTTCTGGTCCGATGAAGCTGCTTACAGCACCCTCCTTTGCAAGGGAATCAGCAGCTTCATTGCCTTCCAGGCCAGTATGGCCAGGAATCCAGACCAGAGACAATCTGTTAAGTGTTAAGTCTTCCTATCAAGGAGAGTTGTTTTTGGCAATTTGCTACCAATTTAGACGTTGCTCGGTAGGAGCCAAGAGCTTCCAACGCCGCTTGACTGTCCGAGAACATTTTTATTGACTTGTGTATGAGGTTGTATTCTTCCTATCTCTCCCCACACAATTCAATAGCGGAAATTTCCGCTTGAAATACAGTCGCGTAGTTCCCTAGTCTGTCCCGGGTCTGCGACTGAAAACACCTGCACCAGAACCTGAAGGTGTTTTTTTTGATCCATCTGTCAACCAAAAACTATCTGCTCTTAATATTTCTTTCTCCCGGAGGATCGAGTCCTCTCTACTCGGGAACAGTACTTTATAAGGCAGTTCGTAGTTGACCGTTGGAGGCATAAAGTCAGAGGTCATTTCCAGAATGCTGTGACAGTCTGTTGCACTCTGCATTAAATTGATTTGTGCAATTGGCAATGTGCACAAGTCCACATGTAGCCATCTAGTCTCTCCAGAAAAATGTGGAGAGGAGGTAGATCTAGAAGGATCTCCATGGCCTCTGATGGTGTGGTATTGATGGCACCACTGATGGCCAGACAAGCCTGTCTCTGTAAGCCAGAGAGCTTCGCTTGGGGCGTTTTCTGTGAAGCCTTCGGCCACCAAGTAATTGGTCATTGGTCTGACAATCATCACATAAATCCAATGGATTTGTTTGGGATCTTTACCCCAAGATTTACAACGAATTCTTCGACAAGTACATAAGGACAGTCTGGCTACTTGTAAAGCTTTTTCCAGATGTTATAGGGGTCGTTTAGTCGATGTCCATACCCTCTGTAGATGAATTTCCACTTCAACTATGAAAGTTGAACTATTGATTTTCAGTGGAATATTTCATGCACCAAATCCACAGAATATATAGGTGTTCTGTGACAGATTCTCCACTTTTCATTTCCCTCTAGGAAGTCAAGTATTCTCACTGATTATGTAAAATTTCTACACATGTATTATGTATTATATGTTGATGATTCAAAGTAATTGTATTATATGAGGCGTTCACAACCCGCAAAATGCAACCAGAGGTCGTAGGTATCGAAAAAAAAAGTTATATTGACTTTGTTGTTTATGATTTTTCATGATGGATGTTGTAGAAATCCACCTCAACCTATCCAGCATGATTTCTACGAGAGTAACGTACATTGAAGGTATGCGGCGAGTTACAAGAGCTCGTCTTTTCAAGGTTTAACGTGATGCATCGTAGAATATAAATATACTTCTCTTCCTAATATGATTATTATTTTTTATATGGTGAAAATAATGAATAAGGATCATGCTGTCTTGGCCACCTGGTGAAAAATAAACAGGCACAAATTACAAAGGATATTCAAACAGAAAACAATCAAGGTAGGTAGGTAGGTAGATCTAAAGTGAATGTGTCTATTAGGCCCTCTACTGCAACCCACGAGGGTTTATTGTGGCTCAGACACATTCAAATTCTAGAAGATTTTAGGAACCACCATTAGAACGCTAAGTATGCAAACCTCTCAAAAATGTCTTCATGTCAGATATTTATTATTTTTCATGCTAGTATATATAAATCCTTTATTTAGTCAAAGACTAATAAATTATACATATAAGTGAATAACAATTTTAAAGAAATCGATACAATCTAAAAATTATAGTATTTTTTTTTTTGTGATGTGTTGTTTTTCCGGGTGTTCATCCGTTGTGTACTATTCGATAGTCGACGTTTCTCCATCATCTCAGATGGCATTATCAAGACGAGTTACTGCTTCGCTTCGAGAGGTGTAACTGNTTATTACGAAACCCTGACTGAACACATGTAAGGGCCTTATTACCTTCCAAGTGATCCACAATTTGATTGTAGACCGCTTTTTCTAGTACTTTTCCTATAATTGGTATCATATTTATTGGTCTCAATTCACAAGCTTTATTCGTATTTGGGACTTTAGGAATTGGGATAATTGTTGCAATTTTCATTTCATCAGGCACTTTATGAGTTTCGAAAGAATAATTTATCATATTCAAAAGTGGTTTAGAGATGGTTGAGAAGCATTCTTTCAACAATTTTGTAGATATTTCATCTGTACTATTTTTATTTGTCATTGAAAATATTATTTCCTTGAGATTCACAATGGTAATCATCTTGAAATATCTCAATTTATGTGAAACAGGACTAACTATAAGAGGAATTTCGTCTTGAGGTATTTTAATTGAATCAGTGATATCGTTAATACTTTTGACATAGTATTCATTAAGACTATTTGACATTTTGATATTATCATTTTCAATAATAACATCATCGAATTCAATACTTGCATATGTGCTAGAAACACTATTCTTTGGTATATATTTCTTCAAAGTCTAGTGATGTTTTGAAATTCGAATTAAATCTTTCAATCAATCAAAAAGATTTGTAAACCTTCCAATGAGTCATGGGAACTCATGTATTTATTGAGAAATTGGTAATTGGGTTTTCTCTTCCTGGAAGATAGATTCTTGGCATTGTTACGGCTGGTATAAACAGGTTCGAATCACCAAACCCTAGAACAAAATAAGCCAAGAATTCAATTACCGAAAATCAATGTTAGGTCTATTAAAAATGGCGAAGGCTCGCTACATGCCAAATCAATCCGCTGTCGAAAAATTGGCGAAGTTGCCATGAACATTGAAGCGAGATGATGTTTCCTCAGAAGCTTTTCTTTTTCGTAAATACATGAAGATGTGTATCAAATGAGGTATATTGTTATATTTCCCTAAACTGCTTGACGAGTATAAAGAATTGAAATTCAAATAAACTGTCCGATCGTGACACAGAAATATATTTTCACGATTCATGACAAATAAATGTAGATATAAATTGAAACGATTTCATTTCCTGAAAATCACTTTCTTGAAGCCAGAGTTGCTCATCGGAATAAGTTGTTTTTGTGTTTTAGCAAACAACACAATCGAAACATGTTTTTTTATTTACTAATAACCACATCAACCTGATGATGGTTATTAGCGGCAAAATAAGTAAGTTAAACATAAATATTTTCATGTAAGTGACAATTTTTCAATAAAGTTCGAAACTTTATTGTCTTATCAGAGCTTCCTTCAATTCTTGAAGTACGTTGTAGATGTACCATCGGAATATGAGTTAAATATTTTGAATGATTTCAAATGTATCTTCTTGTTTTCAATATTTTTTGCTTACATTTTTTTTTTCATACACTGTAGACTTCAGTTATTCCTAATGTTGAAAAGTTGGAAGTGAAACTAACTCTGAAAAAAATATTTCGAAGTTGTTTTATGTAGAAACTGGAAATTGCATTAGGTGCAATGAACAAACAGGTTCTGAGATATTTAAGATCAAAGCATTATTTTTTATTATCCTACAAACCGCTTTTGATACGTCTTTCCACAAGTTCAACTATTTAACAAAACTGGATATATATAAATATGATGTCGATATATAAATATCTACTTCTACACAGCTGAATAATAAAAAATCCATTCGAGAAATTCTTCACAGGCCAGTGAATTATTTTCGATTAGGTTAGATTAGGTTCAAAGTGAGTGAGTCTACTCGATTCTCCACCACAACCCGCAAGGGTTTATTGTGCCTCACACTTATTCACACCGNTGAACAAATGAGTGCGAAATTAATTAGTTGAGGAATAAGGCAATACCTGTATACTGATTATATTCTAAAATAGATATTCCTATAGTAAATGGCAAATACACAGATTCATGTGGAATTCCAGCAAAATTTTTGAAAAATGACAAACAAATTAAATTGTTGATCCTGTATCAAGATATTTGTGATAAAAATGATATTTATTTAGCACACGATAAAGTAATGTCTGTATTTACATAGATTTCTACACTATGAATACGGAATCTTTTTAAAAAATACATATATCACTAATTTGGCATATGTTTAAACAAAATTTCTGTTAACCAGTTATCGCACCCCTACGAACTATAAACCCTGAAAAGTCGAAACTTATGGGAGCTAAGGTCTAACGAGGTCTTACCTTTTAACGTGTAATTCCTGTTCCATATTTCAAACTGAGGTCTTCAAAATCAATTGTAGACATTGAAATTTTACATATAACTGGGCTTTTGATTATATGTTAGTGAAAAATGATTATATATATAATAAGAGAGAGAGAGAGAGTGTGAGAGATAGTATTGTTACAATATAAGAGCTTATAGTTATGGTTGGAATCACGTTTGAAGAGATCAAAATTTGGGCTAGTAGGTCATGGTCGAATAGAATTTGAACGTTTCGTATACTACTGCAGCAGACATCATCAGTGGTATGTGCGTAGAGTTTGAAATGTATCTTTAGTTTCCACAGTCAATAAACATGCTACTGCCGCAGTAGCAGACGAAGCGTTTGGTACTTCAGGTTCCATTCGACCATGGCCTATCAGCCCGGATTTTGTTATCTGCAATATGGTTACAATGTTTTGGAAATCTTTACTCTGCCTCACGCACCCACATCTTGTTTAAAGAGAAGGTAATGCCCCCCTCAGGCGACCTATCAGTCTCTCCAGAAGTGTTTCCTTAAAAAGTTTACAAAACATTCAGAATAATTTATGAATGAAAAATATTTCTTCGTTTTAGTGGAATACTCCAATAAGAAATATCCCTGGGAAATACCTGAACAGGTATATGTGGAAGTTAGGTTAGGTACTCTGATTAATCTCTAAGTTAAATGTTTTCTCTTAAGTTAATTCTTAATGTTTATTTGATTCATAAAATGTTTTCTTTCAGTTTATTCAGAATGTTAATTTCGTTATTATCCAATGTTTATTTGATTTCAGAAATGTCTTTCATTTAGTTTATATTCAAAGTTTATTTGCATGTTTCACGTATAGTCAGTGGGCATACTTGAAGACTGGCTATAAATCAAATCATCTAAAAGAACAATTCGTTCAGGCCAGTCTCAACACCCTACACAGTAGGTTAATGGACTGACACCTATCAGAAAACAACTACTCCCCTGGCTAATACCACGAAGGGCGTTGGATTA